>PYUH01000001.1:311400-383223 GCA_016808085.1 Suaeda aralocaspica
AAAAAAAAAAAAAAAAAAAAAAAAAAAAAAAAAAAAAAAAAAAAAAAAAAACACTAGTAATAGTTCATGATCTAATATTTTTTATTAGTATTAATTCTTTAGATTAATTTAGTATAGTGGTTTTATGTCAGTTTCAATATTTCAGTTAAGAATGTTCGGAATATTAAATGTGTTAAAAATTTAAACATATTAAAATCAAATCCAAATTATTTCGATGCGTCACACGAGAGTTAACCTAGTATATATTATAAATTTGAGTTTATCCAAATTAGAGTTCATACAAGCATCGACTCACCATTTTCAAATATTAACTCAACTAATCCAATCCAAAAAAACCAACAACGAATAAAATCCGGAGAAAAATCAATAAATGATAATTTTTCCAACCTCAAATTAATTATAAACTTGATATTCGAAACAAGACAATAATGAAAGGAAACACAAATAATGATCAAATATAACCATATTTGATAGTCATATATCAACATTGAATCTAGCCAAAGAAGATGTGTAGTGTGTTCATTAATTAACGTCCATCAACAACACATGTTCATTGGGAATCTGTTTGTATGGTTGTATACATAATGTATACATACCATATATTATGTAAACGGCAGAAGTAACACGACATACAAAGTACAATTTAACAATATCATCTGGTTAAAATTAAATTAATGCTGAATTATTTTTTTCATGTTCTTTAGTTTTGGTTCTCTCTCATATTTGTACTGTCATATGTGTAAAGTTAACGGATCCCAAAGCCGTGTCAATTACTCAACATTCTTGTTTGGTGTCAAATCTAGATCAACCTTGATTTTCCCACCACCTCACCATCCCTAACTCCGAGGTAAAAAAATAATTATTGTACCACTTAATTAATTCTTCTAAAAATTCCAACAATAATTTATCCACTTCTTGAAATACATTCACCAAAAATATAATCCATAAATTGGTTGAATTTTACTGAGTTATAGTATTAAGTCGTTCACCACCCAAAATCCAAACTTTACAATCAACATGGGAATTTGTAAAATAAACTTTTCCAACAAGTACATAATTTGTGTTTCATAAAGTTATCATTGAATTATTTACCAAAAAAAAAAAAAGGTTATCATTGAATTTAAAAAAAAAAAAGTTACTATGTATAATTGTGTTGTTTAGATCAACCATTTAATATTTACTGAAATACTTGAGATTTGTCTCACTAATGCTACATAATATTTGTAAAATTACTTCCTCTCTCTAATAATAACACATATCAAATCAATAAGTTAGATGCAATCTAGCTAATTTCTTATTGTCATTTTTTTTTTTTTTTTGGTTCATCAATACAATAATAGTACACAAACGATGACATAAGTCCTAATCTATTGTCCCATAGAGACTATACCACTTGCATACCATTCAATCTCATCAGTTGATTTTAGGTCACATTACTTTTGAATTAAAAAATTAAAATTTAATATTATTAATCAATAAAAAACAGTAGCATACAAGTGATACTCACAAATTAAGACAACAAATTATTTTTACTATGACAATACGCCGTCAACCCCACTATATTAACGTTTGCAATTTTTATTTTCTTCACATATGTTGGTGGTCCATATGATCTCGCTTTCAAATGTCACTCTACTTTTACGATCCTTAACATTTATGTATAAAAACAATACCCCATGTTGGGATATATATGTTGGAGTACCTAACCATGACAAAACAAAATGTTAAAACAAAATTACAACTCTCTTGAAATCTTAATGACGTAATAAGATATATATTGCTACATCCGTCTTTTTTAGTTGATATATTTGCTTTTTTCATATCTGTTAACATGCAAATTATAACATTAATATCTCGAATTTAATATAATAAAAAAATTATATATGTGGAAAATATAAATCTAGACGAATCAAATAAAATCACATGTGACAATGTTATTCCTTACATTTTAAACACCAAATTAAATCACAATTGCAAGATAAACAGTATAAAAAGTTAATTTGTTTCAAGTAAATAAGTAGTGAGGAAGTACTTAAATTCTATTATACAATTAAGCTTCATATTCCAAAAAATGAACGCAAAAAAAGAAAGTTTTTTTGTAATTAAAAAAAAAAGTAATACTAAGCTAACTGAAAAAAATTAAAGCCGTACTTATGTCTTTTTAAAATTTATTCTTTTTAGCTTTCATCACGTCCACGCAACCCAACTCCCTAACACAACAACCCCCCATCTACCTTATCTTGGATTCTTCGATCACTTTTTTTTTCTCACATTTTTTATCAAAACATTAAAAACAAAAAAACAAAAATTAATTTCAATTATAATTTCTGCAACCAAAATAGCATAATCAATTACATTAAATGATATTTCAGTCTGAAACAATCATATATGAATCTGAAAGTATATATATATAGTAACTGAGATTGTTACATCCATATATAGTTCAGATGATCTACAATTCATTGGTGTGAACAAATATTTTAAAACACTATATATGATCTAAATACAAATATAGTACCTTAATTAAATTATATTAGCTAATGGTAGAAATTAAATTAAAAGAAATCATCAAAAATTGAAAAATTAGAGGACTATAATTCAATCCAAATAACTAAACTCAAATTTTGATCAATCAAATGCAAGGGCATCTTCTCTTGAGAAGTGTACGAGAATGAATTTGATCAAAGCTAGAAGTGAAGAATTCTTGAATAACTTCTTCTTTTGGAATAATTAATTGAGGATGATTCATATGATCAATAAAATCCAGCTTCTTTCTACACGCCACAGCCACACCGCAACGCCGTTTACGTGGTGCTGGTGGTGGGCTTCGCGGTGCTGGGATCTTGAACTCGTCTGAAGTAGGGGTTATTGGGTCGTCTTCTTCTTCCTCTCCTTTAACCAACGTTGTCTTTGGATTATTGGTAGTATTATTACTATTATTATTACTGTCGATTTGTTTTGTGGGTTGTTCTCTTTTAAGCTGACAACCCACCTTGGGTTGTTCAGCTGAAACCTCGACTACCACTGTTTTGCTAGCAATCGTAGTCGGGGTTTCTACCACTGTTTTGCTAGCAATCATAGTCGGGGTTTCAAGTGTATGATTCATAATTGATGGAAGAAAATCTAGATCTGTGGACATTGTAAGAGAATTTGATGAACTATTAATATTTTGTATAGTTTGTTTTGGGGGAGTTGTTTTTGGTTTTATGAGAGATGTGATGAAATATGGATGTGTTTATAGGGGTGAAGAGGAGAGGAAAGAGAGGCGTGTATGGTAAGGTAATGTACTAATGTATGGAAAGAAAGAAAAATAGAGGAGACTCAGGAGAGAGGGAGGTGAATGGTGAGGTTATGTGATGAATATATATTGGTATATGTGGGAATATGTATGTATGTATGTATGTATGTATGTATGTATGTGGATGAGTAGATGAAAGGAGGTGATTTGATTATTCATAAGCTAAGTGCAAGATGGTCCCACTCTCTTTTCCTTACATTTCTATTACATTAGTGATTGTGACTTGTGACCAATTTTTATTAATAGTTGCTTAGCTATCATTTGTCCTTCAATAGTTAATGTTTATTCAAAAATTTAAATTTTTATGCAACAACGTAAATTTTTATTAAAGTAAAAAATTATAGGCAAAAAAATGATTTGTTGAATGATTTACCAAATCACCTCTCTAAAACTTATAATATAAATCTAATCTTTTTAAATGTACGTGATTCTCGAGACGATAGGGTTATAGATATTGTTATAATGCAGTTACATGATGTAACATTGTGTGGTAGTAACTTAATTGATCCTATGTAACTGAAACACCCAATGAAAAAACATACACAAATGTAGGTCTGTTATATGTTAGGTAACTGAATATTATGTTTTAGATAATAGCTAAAAATAAATTGAGTAAAAATTTAAACTCGACAATACATGATACGACAATACATGGTACGAAGCATTTATCTATCACTTGATTATACATTTATATAGATCGTGCATAAGGTCTTTCATGACATTGCACAAACGATCAAAATTGACAAGTGGGTAACCTTACTACCTTCGCTTTAATTAGCTTATCAGCAGCATACATGTTTATAAAAACTTTTGTACGTTAATCAAAGGGTAATGCTATACGGAATTGAATAAACCCAAATGCAATTTTTCTTAAGTCTAACCCTAACAGAGGTAGTTGGTGGTCGGCCGTGAGTGAGGGCGGCGAGATGGAGGCGTGGTGACTAGTAATTTTGGTGTGCGATTTTGATCGGTGGTGACTTGGTGTGCGAATAAGGAATGAAGAGACATATTTTAGTCTTGCCTCAAACAAAATAGGTGACACTAAAATTTTTAGTGTCCAAACATAAGATAGAACGCGATGCAAAAAAAAAAAAAAAAACTTTTTCATTTGTTTAATTTGTACCTACCTATTACATCGCCTCATACATAATAGGCGATGCTAAAACCTTTAGTGTCGCATATTAGAAGCAGGCGACCCTAAAGGGGTGTTGCCATAGGGTATTTTTGTAGTAGTGTATATAGCCCTTAAAGCTAAGTATAAGCATTAAGTATATTTCTATATATGTCAATAATTCATGAAACTCAACAAAAATCACACAAACAACTATGTAACTAATGCTTAAATGGAAAATTAGGGCTACAAATAGCATTTTCCTTAATTAACTTTAATATTTCAAAATTGTTTTCCATAAATAATGGACAACGATAACAATAGCCTTAACAATTATTTGTGAGGTGATAAAAACTGAAAATAAAATTTCAATTCAACTATTAATTACATCGATCCACGTATTATTTTTATGAACATCGCATTCACAAATTAGTAATTATAGTAAAAATAAGTTATTAGTGCATTATGTATAGCACTAGTGCATTACCCATAAATAATTAGTACTCCATAGAAAACTAACTCAGTCTACTTTACACCCCATGCATACAACTTTGTATATATCCCCTTAAAATTTTTGAATATTCAGAATTTTACTCTTAACGTTCATTGTTAATGTTCAAAATTTAAGTCAAGATGTTTACTTCCCAAATTATAATGTAAATACTTGATTTTTTTGTTTTAAAATTTTCAACAGTCTAAATCTACTCTTGACATTAAGTTTTCTATAATCAATGTTCATAATTTTACTTTAAATTTTCATTTCTCTAATTGAACTACAATCTAAATATTTTTTTTTTCTTTGTGAAAGCTTCTAATATGTACAATTGATACCTAACATTGTCCATTGAAAACTGAACATTGCATTTCAAAAATTGAACATGTATAAACTAAGTGAATGTTATACTTCAACAAACTCTATTGATTACTTAATAGCTGAATTTATAGGTTAGGAATATATATAATTGAAATTATAGACATAAGCATCTAAGAACCATAAAAAATATATAAACGACGTATACTGTGAGAAAAAAGGAATATTATTTAAAATAAGTAAACTGATAATGAACATTAATCGTAAAAAATTGAACATTGTCCATTAAAAATTGAAAATTGCACAATTAAATTAATTGAACATCGTCCTAGAAGCACAGTTTGTTGGGTGCATATTAGATATTAGTCCATATTACCGAAAACTAATCAGCCATACTATTTGACAAAGAAGAATGGCAATGATCTAATCACTCGTTGACACATCATGATTCATGATGTTAAGCCATCCTTCTAGATGATAACGTATGGCATTTAATTCATGATTATGCATGCTTTGTTTTTTTTTGTTTTTTTTTTCCACAAAATTTATAACAGATCAAAGGAAGCGTCTTCTGTAATTCTTACTTACTACTCTTAATTACGTGAAAAAGCCCCTTAATTATGTGTCATGTTTGATGTTTCTTCCTAAACCCAATTTAAAGGTATGTGTCTAACTGTCCTCCTTTATTGGCACCCATATCAAGTCTCTGTCTTTTTCCTTACCAAATTTTTCATGCATTTTAGCCAAAGTTTTGCTTTTACGGCTGAAAAGTGAAAATTGATTCCCAACTAAATTTTCTCAATATTCCTAGCCAACTCTTCGTTATAACTCTGAAGAAGTCGAAGAGTAGTTTGTTCTATAAAAGTGATTTAGGGCCTGTTTACTTTAGCTAAATTTCAATTCAGTTTATAATTCATCTTAACTTAGTTCAATTCAATTCAATTCAATTCAATTTAGCTTCAATCAATTCAGTTCAATTTAGCTTCAACCAATTCAGTTCAATTTAGCTTCAATCAATTCAGTTCAGTTCAGTTCAGTTCCAATCAATTTTGCTCGGCTCAGTTCAGTTTAGTTCATTTCATCTCTTCTTTTATTTTGCTAATTTATTTCTTTCTAACATAATTTGTTCATAATATACTATTTTGTTTATAATGTTATTTGTTCATATATATTATTTTGTTCATAATATTAGTTTGTTCGTACTTCGTATTTTTGTTCATTATTTTGTACTTGTTTTATTTTTTTCATAATGTTATTAGCGTGTTCGTAATATATTTTTGAAACATTAATTTCTATTATTTTTGTTTCATATATATATAAAGTTATAATTTTCACGAAATAACTATTATGAAACTTCAAGAAATAAAGCAAAAATATAAATAGATTATCATTCACACAAATATGAAAATACCACATAAGTGGGTCGATTTTACTAGTCATAGAAATATAAAACTACTACTCCCTCCGTTCCCTATTTTTCTTCTCTGTCACTATTCACATTTTCATTATTATATATGATATAATAATAGTAGTGAGATCAAATTGAGGTAATAATTGATGAAAAAGAAACAATTTGCAACTAATAATGAGTGATGTGTAAGGTTCATCTTAATAAAAAAAATATTATAAACCTAATAAATTTTTTTGTTAAAGAAAAATATAGAACATCCCAAAACAACATATGTAAAGAAAAATAAGGAACGGAGGGAGTACATATGAAAATGTTTTACTGTTTTTGTTTCATAAAATTTAAACTACTAATTACGAAATATTTTATATCAAAATTGATACTATGTCATTACTCCAAATTTAAAAATCATTAATATTCCATAATTAAATCATAGTTAAATATCAATAATCATAGTAATCCTAATTTTTAATTAAAAACCAATAATCATCCATAGTTAAAATTCATAGGAAAAAAAAATCAAAATCTAGAAAAATCATAATTAAAAACCATTAATAGTTAAAAATCATGATCGCATTAATAATCCAAAGCTAAAAAATATTAATCCATACTAAAACGTTTCAGTTAGTTCAATTCATTTCAGCTTCAATCAATTCACTTTAATTTAGTTCGACTCCAATCAATTCAAGTCGGTTCAGTTTAGTTTAGTTCCTTATTTCAGTTCAGCTCAGTTCAATTCGCTTGTGTTCAGCAAATGTAAACATACCCTTATTCACACCAAAGTATATCTTCTATTGACATAAAAAAAAAGTATATTTTTTGTTCAACATACTTTATTATCTGGACTTATTTTGTTTTCGTCTCTAAATTCATTAGAATTTACTATTCTTATATGAACAACTGTCCAATTTAAACTTACTTTTGTTAGCCTGAACTTAATTTTGCTGAAATATAATGATTTGACCTCATTTTAGAAAAGTGTCCAATGTTACTTTGCTGATCTGAACTTATTCAACCTTGTTTTAGTTGATACTTGTAATACCCATATATATTTTCATGTATTTTAAGTAGTTATTTTCGTATTTTATACGTTTGTTTTTAATATTTTTATTGAGAAATTAAATTCAATAAGAATATTAAATAAAGGAAATTTAAATAAATTTTAATTAAAGTAATTATTTTATGTTTATAAATAATATTTTATGTTTTATTAAATATTTTGAAAAGTTTCTAAAAATGGAAATTTCAAAGTTTCCTAAATTGTTTTAAAACAAGGGTATAAAAGTAATTTCAAACAGTAAGGGTATTTATATAATTGCACCAAATCCTATTTTTGGGCCTATAAGTACCCCTTAAAACCCAAAATTTCATATTTAAATTGCAACTTAATGATTTAGGATTCCAAAAAATTTTGAGAGAAAAAGAGAGAATAAAAAAAATTCGAACAAAAAAAAAGTCGAAAAAATTTCCGGAAAAGAAAAAAAAAACCTTCGCCCCTTGCTCGCCGGCCACCGCCCGCCGCTGCAGCCCTCGACGCCGGCCACCACCTGGCGCCACCACCTCTAGCTTCTTCCGGTTTTGGTATTTTTCGAAAACTAAAAAAAAAATTCTTCTTCTCTTTTTCTTTTTTGATTTAATCTTTCAAATTCATGTTTCTATTTATGATTAATCATGTTTCTATAGCTTAATTATGTTTTTATGAAGTTATGATTTAGTTTAAACCATAAATTTATTTGTTGATCATGAAATTTTAAATTAGGGTTTATAAAATTATGAAATTTATGATTTTATGGGTTTTAATGATTTAAACTTCAATATTATGATCATGAATTGTTGTTGGGTGAATTTATGATGATTTTATGAACTTTAGATTGATTTTTAAAGGTTTTAAACATAAATTATATTGCTGTCCAAATTTTGTAATCATGAAAATAAATGGAATGAATATTATGAACATGTTTTGTTTTATGAAAAATTATTTTAAAGCATAGATTTGATTCATGATGTTGTTAGTAGATTGTAACAGAATTTTATGATGAATTAATGATGTTTTTATGAGTTTATAATGGGTTTTAGATAAATAAATAAAGCTGCAAATTGTTAGTAACACATATTTATGCCCAATAAAAATAGTAACATGTGACATAGTAAGTTATAACTCTTTTTTATGCATCTACGTATTATATATTGATCCCAGAACATGAATATATTGTTTTATGATCAAAATATGATATTTAGAAGGGTTTAGTAGTGTTTTTAAGGAAGTTTACCAAGCTGCCATTTTTGGAAAATTATTAAAAATCAAGTATTTTGCAATGGAAAAATTAAAATAAAGCATGGAATTTAATAGAGACCATATAGGGAATGTGGCAGAACACCACTACAACACAAGGTACGCAAGTACTAAAGACAGATATGGAATTAGAATTCATGCTTGGTTGATCTTATATGATATGTTTGTTGTTGCTTGAATTGATTGTGAATTGACTAGTTTACAAAGGTATTATAAGCATGATTTTATATTGTCTTGACATTCCATATTTATAGTAATATAAATTCTTCAAGATTAAATTGGAATGTTATAATTAGTTTGAAAGTTGGCCAATAGCTTATTGAAGAAGAAAAGAAGTTATTTAAGTTGATTAGTTACTTAATCAACAAGAAAAGTAGTTTGTGAATTTATATTCACATTGTTAATAGAAGTTAATGAGAAATATTTTTATACATGTTGCCACTCACAGTTTAATGTATGCTCAAGGGAAAGGTAAATAGTTAGCCACTCACAGTTAATGTGTGGTAAAGAAAGTTTAGTTTAATTAAAAGATTCACAAAATTGTTTTTATAATCACTTTAAATCGAAGATAATTAATATGGCTTGTGTGATTGTATGTATGCTTTTATGTGTTGTTATGTGTGAGTCATAACATTGTTAAACCGGTTAATCACGTAAAGTGAAAGAGGATTCGCACCAAAACTCTTGGAACCTATATACCTTGAGTATGAATAATGGGGGGAGTACAAGATGTCGTACTCTTTTATATTTTTCATACGCTGGAATTCTGTCAGTTTAATTATGTGACATAGGTAATACCTTCTTGGAGTTGCTCCCAAGTTGGTGCCCAAGTTGGTGCCCAATAGGGCGATTTTAAAGGAAAGGAAACTTGTTCGATGCGAAATCCAAAGTTTAATTATAATAATTAATTTGTTTAAGTTGAGTCCATGCACATGTGAAGAATTGTCAACGTTAAGATGTATGTATGCTTTTATTTTAGTTTATTTTGTTCATGTTGCATAGTATTTAGTAGTTATGTACTCAGCTTTGCTGACTGTTTGTTTCGTGTACATGGCGAGTAGTTGTCTAGAATAAGAAAAGCTACAGGTACAAGTGGGCATTAGTCATACATGCTGGGCTGGAGTGAGAGTGTTTGCATTGTAGTCTTCGTAGTTTCTTAACTTATTTGCTTATGGATTTATTTAACTATCTTTGGATGTTGTTTTTTTTTTCGAAGTTTAAGCTTCTGGTTTTGAAGGGCCATTAATATGGTTCCAAAGTGTAATAGCGTTTTAAGTTGATTTTCTTTTGGTTTTTGTTTGGTTTTAGTTTTGAGATTGTTTTGAATTCAAGTTTTAAATTGGTTTTGGTTTTAAAGACTTCTGCTGTAGTATTTTGATAAATACCTTAGCCGTTATCATGGTGTCAGTAATGCTTTGGTTTTTCCTAGTTATTTAAGAGTTTTAATAATTATTATTCTTTAATATTTATAATATGTTTTCCCGAAAAATGTAGAGAAGGAAGTTAGATAATTCCAGGGTGTTACAATACTAATCTATCAAAACTTGCTTTTTCTAATTTGAATTTAGTTTTGATGAAAATAAGGTTTAATAAGTTGAACAAAATAAAATCCCTACTATTTTGGAGATTGTATCATGGTCTTACCGACAAACGAGTTTAATTTGAACGTTGCACTTGTCTCCAAGCAATCTTCCAACTTATCTTATTTATTATTATTTTTTTCTGGCAAAGAGACAAAGCAAACTTATGTTTTTTTCGCAAGCATACGAGCAACATACACCTGCTCATGACTCACTTTTACGCACTTAACTTACGAAAAAACCAAGAAGTATAACAAAATATCAGAAATAATAGGTTGAATATGATGCAAAGCCACATAAGGCTAACAAAGAGCTTGAATTAACTGTAGATAGTCAGTCTGCACCAAGATGTGGAAGGCCTTGAACATTAATGTTTTAGTCCCACGAAGCATTGCTAAAGCTTCGCCTTGGAAAGGGAAAACGACTAGTACTAGTTTATGGC
Organism: Suaeda aralocaspica; assembly: GCA_016808085.1. NCBI lineage: Eukaryota > Viridiplantae > Streptophyta > Magnoliopsida > Caryophyllales > Amaranthaceae > Suaeda > Suaeda aralocaspica. The sequence goes on from PYUH01000001.1 coordinate 322,344, forward strand.
CTTTGATAATGGACACACCATCAGCTAACTTAATGATCCATCCAACAGCAGCAACACGTAACTTGTTAACGTTCGACCATGCGCCATCCATAGTTAGCACAGAAGCGGCATGGGTATTGCACCATGTTAAAAAAAAATCAGGTGATTTAGGAGGGATTGTAATGGGGGGAGGATGCTTGATGGCTGAGAGATTGGTGTCTCCCCATATTTTGGTTTCCACTTCTTTGATTTAGATGATCAAGAGAGGGTTAAGAGTATTCCTCCCTAAGGCAATGCTGTTACGGTGGGCCCAAATCGCCTAGAGTGTAGTAATATAATGGACTACGCACTGGCTGCTGTTATGGTCGATTTTCCAGACTGGACTCGACCTCAGACGAGTCAGCAACTGCTAGTCCGAGATTCATGGAAACCGTTGAGCAGTTCAAATTAATTCTTCAGCAGATTCAGGGGGTTGAACAAGTCTACTGGGAAGGTACATTGAACCTGGACAAAGATTAGCTTTCGTGGAGAGAAAGAAGGAAACTACTCTCCTATCTTTCAGGAGTCGCGGTTATCTATCTAAGAGAGCCGTTGAAGATATTTTCTAAGGTCTCAACACTATAAATTCAGCTTGCTATTCAGTCCAAAGACACGACGACAGCTCATTGCTAAATATTCCTAAGCTAAATCACTCTCAAATTGTACTCTAAGCAAAGTTTATCCTACGTTTATCATAGTGAACCGGTGGAACTACTCCCACCCGCAGTTTTTCCCGCTTTGGGTTTTCTGCGTCATCAAAATATCGTGTGTTGTCTACTTTAATTTCTTTTATTTTTATACTTTGCATTATTAGTCTTTATTCATCAAATTGCATAATCTATCTAGCCGTCGTAGTCCCAACCTAAGATCGTTCTAAGCGATTTTTGGCATAAACAATTTGGCGCCCACCGTGGGGCTGACGACTAGATCTCACTAGACGAATCTTTTACATTCGAAGTTTCCAAACCATCCCTAGCATTCATCATGGAAACAACTCCTCCAACCTATGATGAAATGAGAGACGCTATGCTGAAAGCATACGAAGATCTGAAGAAACAACGTGAAGAAAATGAAAGATTGGACTTTGAAAGTTAGAAGTCCATCGACGACCATCGCAAGGAAATCGAATCTGTCAAAAGCAGAGCCCTACAGCAACACCGCAACACCGAGGATGTGCCTCGCATGATGAGTCTGACCTCAGACGAAGAAGAGGATGATGATACGCGCAAGGATCACAATCAGGAGCAGAACAACAACGACCAAGGCGGTGGCCAGGATGATGAGACAACCAGGAAGATAGCTCGCATCGAGGCCCAGAACGCTAAGCTGCTGAAGATACTCAAAAGGATGCCAGGAGCACCCCTGCCCGTTGTGACTGAGGAAGAGGATGGATATGCTGCGTCTCCCTTCATTGAGAGCATTGCTATGGCTGAAATCCCTAGGAGACTGAACATCCCCCCTCCGACGAAGCTGTATGATGGTAGCACGTGCCCCATAGAGCATATCAACCACTACAAGCAGCACATGTGGCAGTACTCGATCCCACGTCACCTCCTGGAGCCTGTCATCTGCAAATCCTTTGGCGCAACCTTGACGGGTCCCGCCTTAGAATGGTTGTGTGATGTTAAACGCGGAACTATTACTAATTTCAAATCTTTGTGTGACAGGTTCTATGGCAAGTTCGACGCTTCCAGGAATGTCGAGAAGCAGACCAGTGACCTGTACCGCATAGTGCAAAAGAAGAACGAACCAGTCCGCGACTATTTTGCCAGATTCAACAAGGAAATGATCGGCATAAAGAACAACGATGTCAGGACTGCGATTGAGGCTTTCAAAAGAGGACTGCACACAAACTCGGAGCTGTATTGCGACATGACCAAGTACCCGTGTCTGACGTTCGAAGAAGTCAAGACTAGAGCCCTAGCACAAATGAGACTCGAGGACGATATAGCGATCCATAGAGCCTTCAACCTGACTGAAGCTGAAACTAGTCAAAGGAGCAACGATTGACGATCTCAGCGAAACAACCGACGAGACAGGCGTCGAAAGCCTTACAACAGGCCTGACCAGGTAAACAATGTCAATCATGGTAACGGAACTGACACTCGTTCTGATTATGACAGGTCCAAGAAGAATGATGCCGACACATACCCCGACATCAAGGAATATGGATTCTGCGTTGACATCGGGGGCGTGGTGAATGCCATCCAATCTCTAGGGAACGTAGCCAGATGGCCAAGGAGAAGCGACAAACCATCCGAAAACAAAGACAAATCTCGATGGTGTGACTATCTTGCTGACCATGGACACACTACTGAAGAGTGCAATGGCTTGAGAAAAGAAGTGGCCTATTTACTCAAAAAGGGTCATCTTAAAGAACTGAAGGGCAAAGGAAGCTCAAATGCCCGAGACGCGTCTAGATGAAATCCTCCTAAGGCACCCCCTCCAAACAAGGTAATCAATGTGATTTCTGGTGGATCTGATATTTGTGGACTAACCTATTCTGCAGCTAAGAAAGTAGCAAGAATGGGGAAACCAGAAAACACCGTACCAAGTGATGCAGCACCGAGTCGCGACAAGGAGCTCGAGTCCATGACAATAGCCTTCGACGAATACGACTTGGGAGATTACAGGGAAGAACATCATGATGGATTGGTCATATCCCTCACAATAGGAAACTGCTTGCTGAGACGAGTCTTGATCGACGGAGGAAGTTCGGCAAATGTTCTGTTCAAAAGCACCATCGAAGACATGGGGATCGACGCCAACGATGTGATCCGTGGATCGACCGTGCTCGTTGGGTTCAGCGGAGAAGCTCTCAACACCGTAGGAGAAATCGTGCTACCTACATATGCCCACGGAATGAACCTGGCGACTCGTTTCAATGTGGTAGACTGTCCATCAGCCTACAATGCCATCATCGGCCGACCTTGGATCCACAGAATGAAAGCAGTCCCGTCAACGTACCACCAGACGATCAAATTCCCTACAAAGTGGGGAGTGCAAGAAATCAAAGGAGAAAGACAACAAGCTCGCAAATGTTACAGCACGACGATGAAGCCATCCAAGATGACGGCGTAGCAATTACAGCACGGACCAGTGACNGATGACTGCGTAGCAATTACAGCACGGACCAGTGACGGAAGATCCTGACGAGCAACAAATTGATGAAGTAGCGTTGGATCCCAACAAACCAGAACAGACGGTCAGGATTGGCGCGTCACTGGACCCAGGTATAAGAACTGAACTAGTCAATTTTCTTAAGACTAACATCGATTGCTTTGCTTGGACACATGAAGATATGACAGGTATAAGCCCAGTCGTCATAACCCACAAGTTGAATACCGATCCAAGCTTCAAACCAGTCAAACAGAAAAGGCGCAAGTTTGCCCCAAAGAGAAACCAAGTCATCAACGACGAGGTTCAGAAACTCATCGAGACTGGGAAAATCAGGGAAGTAAAGTACCCCGACTGGCTAGCAAACGTCGTGGTAGTGGCCAAGAAGAACGGCAAGTGGAGAGTCTGCATAGACTTCACGGATCTCAACAAGGCTTGCCCTAAGGATCCATTTCCACTTCCGCACATAGACGCCATGGTAGACGCCAAGGGCATGAATTGTTGATGTTCATGGATGCATACTCAGGATACAATCAAATCTTGATGCACCCAGAAGATGAGGAGAAAACAGCATTGATGACAGACAAAGGAGTTTACTGCTACAAAGTCATGCCGTTTGGACTCAAAAATGCTGGAACGACGTACCAAAGACTAGTCAATAAAATGTTCAAAGATTTACTAGGAGATACAATGGAAGTCTACATCGATGACATGCTCGTCAAGTCTAAGATAGCCAAGGATCACGTGACGCATTTAAGTCAATCGTTCGACGCACTTCGAAGGTATGGTATGAAATTAAATCCCACTAAATGTTCGTTCGGAGTAAGTGCAGGGAAATTCCTAGGATACGTCGTCACTCAGCGAGGCATTGAAGCTAGTCCGGACCAAATCAAAGCTTTGGTCAACATCCAGTCCCGAAGGAACGTCAAGGAAACCCAAAAACTCACAGAACGCGTCGCGGCTTTAAACAGGTCCATATCTAAGTCGTCAGACAAATGCCACTTATTCTACAACGTCCTGAAGAAAAACAAAGGATTCGACTGGACGGAGAAGCACGAGGAAGCTTTGCAGCAACTGAAGCAATATCTAGCCTCGCCTCCATTGCTGTCTAAACCTGAAGCTAACGAGACATTGCAGTTGTACCTAGTAGTCAGCGAAGTGGCAGTCAGCGCCGTCTTAACTAGAGAGACGAAGGAACAACAACTGCCCATTTACTACGTCATTAAGTCTCTGCTTGACGTAGAGACCAGGTACCCTTTAATTGAAAAATTAATTCTTGCATTAATTACTGCAGTTAAAAAATTACGCCACTACTTCGAGACCCATCAAGTAGTGGTAAAAACTAACTTTCTTATCAAGTCAGTTTTACGCAGACCAGACTTGTCAGGCAGAATGGGAAAGTGGAGTATAGTCCTAAGCAGCTACGACATCAGGTACCAGCCAAGAACGGCGATCAAGTCCCCAGCACTTGCAGATATTGTGGCAGACTTCAGTCCGGAACTAAGCCCAAAAGCAGAAGAGGCAGTCTGGACAATGTTCTGCGACGGGTCATCGAATCAACGTGGAGCAGGTTTGGGACTCGTCCTGAAGTCGCCACCAGGGGACATGATAGTACAATCCATAAGCTGCGATTTTAAAGCCACCAACAACGAAGCAGAGTACGAAGCCCTCATAGCGGGAATGACGGTTGCCAAAGACCTTAAGGCGACTGGACTCAACGTATACAGCGATTCACTTCTAATAGTGAGTCAATTGAATGGGGAATTTGCAGCCAAGGACTCCAAAATGGCAGCCTACCTAAACTTAGCCAAAGAAAAAGCCAAAACTTTCAACCCCTTTTCAATCAAACAAATCCCAAGAGACAAAAATAGCCAAGCCGACGCACTTGCAAATCTAGGCTCAGCACTCAGAAAATCTCCCTTCAAAACCATACCCATGGTACACCTGAATAAGCCCTCCGTTGACATGTCCCACGTGCCAGAAATCTTGGAAATCTTCGACGAAGCCAACTGGACAACTCCAATAATCAACTATCTGAAGCATGACATCCTGCCCGACGATCCTCAGGAAGCAAGGAAACTATGGTTCAAAGCTTCTAAGTATACAGTATTACATGACGTATTATTTAAATGTTCTTCCACAGGTTTGCTGCAAAGATGCCTCGTCGGGGATGAACAAAAGGCTATGTTGCAAGAACACCATGACGGCGAATGTGGCAATCATTCTGGAGGACGAAGCTTGTCTAACAAGCTGCTCCGTCTGGGATACTTCTGGCCAGACCTGAAGAAAGACGCAGAAGAATATGTCGCCAAATGCGACAGTTGCCAAAGATATGCAGGAGTGACACATAGAGCACCTGAAGAGTTGCATCCAACACTTTGTCCATGGCCCTTCATGAAATGGGGGATGGACATAGTCGGAAAACTTCCTCCGGCACCAGGACAAAAAGTGTTCTTACTAGCACTGACGGACTACTTCTCTAAATGGATCGAAGCAGGTTCATTTAGCCAGGTACGGGACAAAGAAGTCATTTCATTTCTCTGGACTAACATCATATGCAGATTTGGAATCCCATCAGAGATAGTCTGCGACAACGGATCTCAGTTCATCAGTGACAAGACTAGACAGTTTTGTGACAAATGGAACATCAAGCTACGCATGTCAACGCCAAGATATCCACAAGCCAATGGACAAGCGGAGTCAAGTAACAAAGTCATTATTGCCTCACTCAAGAAAAGAATCAACTCAGCCAAAGGAAAATGGGCTGAGGAGTTGCCTGCGGTCCTATGGGCAAACAGGACGACGCCTCGAACATCGACGGGACAAACCCCGTTCTCCCTAGTCTACGGATGCGAGGCTGTCCTGCCGTAAAAAGTACGAGTCCCAACTGCCAGATACGGTCTCATGACAGAAGAGCAAAATCAAGACGAGATGGCCTCCAACATCGACACGCTTGAAGAACTAAGAGAAGACGCATATCTAAGAATGGCGACGCATCAGCAAACCGTCGCAAGAAGCTTCAACAAAAAAGTTAAGGCAAGAGTGTTCAAAATTGAGGACTAGGTATTAAGGAAAGTATTCCAAAATACCAAAGACCCGACAGATGGTAAGCTGGAACCAACCTGGGAGGGACCGTATCAAATCGTCGACATAGCAGGCAAAGGGGCATACAGACTAGTCTCACGAGATGGTAAGACCATTCCAAGAAGTTGGAACGCGACACACCTTAAGCTTTACCACTTTTAAGTCAAAAGTGCAAAGGTAACAAATTTTCTCTAAGTTTTTTCACTTCGTTTTACACTTCGACGAACAAGTACTGACTTAAGCATCGGAGGGCCGTTGGCAAAAACGCCAATGGCTAGTCCTAACAATGCGTCTATGCAGAACCTGCAGGATCTAAACTCCAGAGACTCGTCACGATGACACAGTCTAAGCAGTCCAACGCAAGTAAATATCAGACGAAGCACGCCAGAAGGTACGTAATCAAGGCAGAGCTTCGTCAGATATTAAGGGGAAAATGTGCACATCTAATCTAGTCCCCCGGTACGCTAGACCAACGAGTCACCACGACGCCTAGTCTAAGAGCAACAGTAATAAAGGCCTTCAAACGCGACTGAAAATGATGTCTCGTCATCTCCCACACGTGTAATACATAAAGAATAACGTGCAATAAAACACATAACACAAGCAGTCAAAAGCCACAGCGATATACCAACGAAAGCAACATAAACATTCAAAAGCAAACAAACAACATGTCAACAAAAGCAATCTAAGCTTGCAGAAACATTTGCAAAAACAAAGTACCTAGTCGTTCCCACGAACGACAAAACAACAAAGTACTAAGCCATTCCCACAAACGACGCAAAAAACCACGCAAGTAAATTGTTTAAAAAGGCCATGCAACGACCAGCAAAAGACCTAATGTTTAAGCATTAAAAATTCAAATGTAAAGTGGCCAACAGTCATGCCACGTCTTCGTCATCCTGGTTCATCTCGGTAGCAATCTGATCCGCATCATTAGAAGCAGGGGCAGACTCAGCGGTAGACTTCTGCTCCTCCACGGTTGCTTCCTCATCAACCAGATCAGCCATGCTCCCAATCCCAGCCAGATACCTGTCTAGTTCAGCCTGAGCATCTTCCAACGTCAGTTGCCCATCCACAAAAGTCTTCAAGACCTTGGCGCGACCAACAAGATGTCAAGGGCCTTAGAATTCTTGGCATCCTCCTGAGCAGTGTGGAGCATCTCCTCCAAGTTCGTCACTTCTTTCTTCTTCTCAGCCTCCAGCTTGAGAAGGGAAGCCTTGAGACTAGTCACTTCAGCCTCGGCCTTCTTCGCCTTCTCCTTGACTACATTCAAAGCAGCCTGGGTAGACTTGATATCTTTCTCATATGAGACAATACGGTGTCTCGTAGCAAGAGTATCTTGGAGAGACTGCATAAAGAAAAAGTGGTTTAAGCAAAGGAAATCCAGCCAAGAACAAACGAAATACAATAAAGGGAAACAAACTTACATGGAGTTGAAGATTGATGGCTTCGCTTATCACCTCAGCGGGAGTCATCTTCTCCAAACGTTTCTTAGGCGCTGGAACTAGAAGCTTCTCAGCAGAAGGCCAAATAGAAGTAGTGTCGGCCGTCTCAGCCAGGAAATCCTCAGGGAGAGTAATCAGCAAATCACGACTCTGGGACGATGAACTCCTTGTAGACGCCCCTCGTTCAAACCTTGGAGGTGGAGGACGAACCAAGTTAGGTTTCGCTTCAAGGATCTGAACATCAGCGGGATCAGAACTCAATTTCTTCTTCTTCGAAGCACACTCAAACATCCCGTCCATCGACATTTTGCCACTTGCACCCTTACTAGAAGTCGCACCTGAGGAGTAAGACGAGACTGCAATCAGATAAAATAGAAGATAACCGTAAAAATTAAAAATCGAGGGAACAACAAATACCTGAAGCCATGTCAGGATCCTCGCTAGCAGTAGCCGTACTCTGTTCTCCTTTAGCCTCGTCTTCCGCTACAGCAGGACGAACGTACGTACGATCTTCGACGCTGAAAGTACTAAGGAACTCTTTCACCTTAGCAGCACTGTCAGCCTTAGGTCGCAACGAGCTTGTACCAATACCTACAAGAAAGGAAAAATAAGCAAATAAGTAAATCAATTGAAAAATATTAAAGCGAAACGAAGGGTCTATAACTTCGAAACGCCACTGATCTGGAAGCCAATTCACAAATGCATCCAAAGATGATTTCTTCACAAATACAAAACGAGGACGCCAACCCCTGTCATTGGAGTAACCCGGTTTTTCCACCAACGGACGAGCACCACGCTTTAGCACTAACGCGCAACTCTTGTCGTCTTTCACTTGAATTTTGTAGCAAACCATCAAATCAAAAACATTAAGGGGATTTTTCGCAAGAGGGTTAAGCCCTTCTAAGACATACAAGACCCTCCAAGTTTGGGGCATCAATTGGCCAGGTCCGACTGCCAGGGCCTCCATCAACGCCTTGGAAAGAGGGGAAAATTCATAGTTAAAACCTAGCTTAAAGGGATATTCATACATCAGCACAAAACCCTCTGGGCAGTCAACAGCAGCACGCGCCCCCGGAGCCTCGATCACCGCCTCTTTTGGAAGACCCGCAAGGACCCTAAATGCTTCAACTCCCGCCTTGTCAATCGAACTCAAAGGTTCCACCTCGGAAGATTTCTCTTTCGGTTTCCCCATTTTTTCTAGAAGTCTAAACGAAAACCTAGATCTCTTTGGTGAAACAATTCTACTAGACATCCAAGGTAAGTTCAATTGAGAGCAGAATTCAAGAGGCAGAAAGAAGTAATTACCTAGAAATTCGTTGAAGGAAGGCTCAGATCTAGCAAAGTCACGCCTCTTGAAACGCAGCTACAGTGCAATGCTCCTCCGGATTCCCCCTTTTTTATCAGTTTAAATTTTTCAAATTTTTTATCTTTTGTAAAGTAATAAAAGATAAGTGTAAATATTTATAGGCAGTAGTTGGGGAGGGTAGTTACTAGGCGCGTTTACCAAGAGTTAGTGGGGAGTTATTTCAAAGAGTGGGATTATTGCTCTTAAAACTGCCAAGTTGCCGAGTCAATAATCCGGGGCAAATTGTCATGGTCGATTTTCCAGACTGAACTCGACCTCAGACGAGTCAGCAACTGCTAGTCCGAGATTCATAGAAACCGTTGAGCAGTTCAAATTAATTCTTTAGCAGATTCAGGGGGTTGAACAAGTCTACTGGGAAGGTACATTGAACCTGGACAAAGTTTAGCTTTCATGGAGAGAAAGAAGGAAACTACTCTCCTATCTTTTAGGAGTCACGGTTATCTATCTAAGAGAGCCGTTGAAGATATTTTCTAAGGTCTCAACACTATAAATTCAGCTCGCTATTCAGTCCAAAGACACGACGACAGCTCATTGCTAAATATTCCTAAGCTAAATCACTCTCAAATTGTACTCTAAGCAAAGTTTATCCTACGTTTATCATAGTGAACCGGTGGAACTACTCCCACCCGCAGTTTTTCCCGCTTTGGGTTTTCTGCGTCATCAAAATATCGTGTTTTGTCTACTTTAATTTCTTTTATTTTTATACTTTGCATTATTAGTCTTTATTCATCAAATTGCATAATCTATCTAGCCGTCGTAGTCCCAACCTAAGATCGTTCTAAGCGATTTTTGGCATAAACAGCTGCCACGCATCAACCTGTGAATCAGAGATCATAAAATAAGACAAAGAATTAGTCAGTGAAGTTTCAAACGTGATGTTGGGAAGAGACCGATGTTGTAGCCCTAGATTGCCACAACTCCAACTCCTTTTAAAGATATGAAAGTCTCTTTTGAAGAGGTGGCTTGAGGTTTCCATTCGTGTATGGCACTACAAGCAACAACCATCACAACTAAACCATGGTGACGAAGCCTAACACCAAATGAAAGGGTGTTCCATAGTAGCTTTCGGATAAACAATTTCCATTTGAGAAATATGATCAACTTCCACAACCTTTTCCATAAGCTTCAAAGACCTGATTGAGGATGTTGACAGCCTAAATATGTCCAATAAGTAGACTTAACAGAGACCTCACCAGAATTAGTAAAAGGCTACAAAAGGGAATCATAGTCACCTTGGATATCAAGGTGGGTGGCCATAATACTATGCGCTGTTTCAATGTTGAATTTTTCCATCTTAATTCTGAATTCCATTTTCGAGACAAAGTAGCAAGTTAGAGACAAAAGTGGGTTATCAGTAGAGAACCTTTCTGAATGTCAGAACTCCATCACCGTATTATTAATCAATCTATCCTTAGTTACCAATGTCGAAGCACCATGTCATATCCTCCTGTTGAGAAGACCTGCAAAATGGGAGGAAGCCTTGACCATATATTACATTTCCCTGCCCAAGACATGTAAGTGGGTATCTTTCCCTTCATAGCAAGCTGAACAGGACCCAACTCATACTTAAACCTAAAGAGTTGCAAAACCAAAAGAGTTGGTTGTGAGTTTATTTTCCATGCCTGTTTGAAGGGGAGGTTATAATTTAGCGCTTCTAAGTTATTTAAGCCCAGGCCCCCTTCGTGTTATGTCTTTCCAACATAGTTATCTTTTTCCAATAAATAGGGCGTTTAGCGGTGGTAGACTGCCACCAGGACCTTAGAAAATTGGAAGTAATGCTCATAAAAATCTTCTTTGGGAGCATACAAAGAGAAAAAACAATACTAGCCATAGCTATTAGGGTAGCATTGATCAGAATAAATTTCCGCGATCGAGAAAGACTTATGCTACTCCAGTTGGCAGTTGAATTGGAATGTTTTTTCACAAGTGGGCCATAGCAGGCTGCTGATTCCATCTACATTCAGACTGCAGCTAAGGTAGGTGCCAAAAGCATGCATTTCTTTAACCAAAAAATGGAGGGTGAGGAACTTACGATACTTTATTGGGTTGTTGGGGCTAAATAAGATGTTGGACTTGTCATAACTAATCATTTCTCCTGAGATCATAAAAAAATCTTGCAGAGTATGCTTGAGCATCATTATTGAACTAAGGTTTGCTTTGAAGTTGAAGCTAGCATCATAATAAGTGCATTTTATGTTTATTATTTACCCTCTTATTATATAGTTTTTGGCTCTAATAAGGCTCTTCTGAGCCTAATTCTACTAATTTGGTTGCTTTTAGTGCCTTGTGTTTCAATTTGCTAAGTAATGCATGAATTGGTGCTTTTGTATCGGTTTTCGCGTATACTTTGACATGTGATGATTAGTAGAAGGCCTTGACTACTCTTTAGAAGCCAAAGGAGAGTTAGGATGGGAATTAGAAAGTTAATTGAAGCTAAAAAGTCGGGATTTTAGTTAAACGACCGAGCGAGAAGGCCTCGGGACCTAGGGTTTAGTGTGCTCGGGTAAATGACATTTCACTCGGATTGAGTGCACTATGCCTGGGTGCCTGGGTGGATTGCATTCTACACGTTTTTCAAGGATTTCCGACTGGTTTTAGCTCATGTATATATAGAATTCCTATTTTGTAGCCTAAGTACAAATTATTCATTTATATAAGGGCTTAAAAACAAACTTTCTCTGTCTAGAAAAGTACTCTTATGTCCAATCATTCAATCAATAAAATTTCAGGCTTCTGTTCAATTCTTTCTCTATTGTTATTTAATTTATGTTCTTATTCTATAACTATGTTAGTTTATGTTTTCAGTAGTTGTTTTAGTTTTTAGGTTTAGTTTTCATGTTTTAGGAAGATTTCAATTTTTTAGTTTTTTTAGAATTAGTTGTTAGTTGTTAATTAAGATTTTTGTTTTAATTATTATTCTTGAATTATTTTTCATGCTTTTGAATATGTGTGAGTAGTTCCCTTTTTAAGACTAGGGGATCCATGATTTAATTCAATGTGTGGCTTGATGATTAATTTATATGATTTTTGGTGTTCCTGAATTCCTATTATCAGTTTATATTGCTTTCAATTAACTTCTGGCCAGGTTTGATTGTTAGTTTGATATTTGTCGAGATTGATGCCGAGGGGTAAGATTGTCACAATTAGATCACAGGGATAATAGGCAAAATGAGTCTAAGTGAGCGAGATCCATTAGAGGAGTTTTGAAGGAGTCTAGATTCGAGGGAATTAGTGAGCCTTAATTCAGGAAGTCATTGATTTGTTAATTAATTGTTATTTAGTTCATTGATTGATTTATGGTGAACCGATGATATATGCGTGTTTAATCTTTTTTTTTTTAGTAATTAGTTTCTTAGTCACAATCGATTCAAATGCCCTTTATAACAGAATAACTTTTTATAATAGTAGAAATTCATTGCTTCCCTGTGGATTCGATCCCTACTTCCCTATCTACATTAATTGGAGTTGTAGGTTTATTTTTGATAGGTATACAACCGTCCCCTTCGAATTTTGACACCGTTGTCGGGGAAGCAATTATTTTATTTCTGCTAATTGGGTTATTTTGTTTCTTTTTATTATTGTTTTTTGTCTCAAGGAACTAACCGTTCTTTGAGATAATTCTTACGGTTATCTGTCGTTTCGGTGTTTGTGCAGGTACTAGGTTTGTATGTCGGTTTGGATTGATCCTGAAATAGAGAGATCATTCCATAAGCGGACTCGTAGAAGGAAGTAGAGATTGCGGAGGCCTTATCTTTCTGAACGGACACTATCCAATTTGTCACAATTAATTTTTGGATGGTTTGGATATTTTTCATAAAGAAGAGATTACAATGAGAATAATGTGCCGCCACCACCGGTGACATGATAACTAAGGGATTATTCCCAACCCAGTTCTGAAATAGTAGGAGGTGGATACCGGTTTCCTAATACAGAAGTTCTTAACTTTGAATTGAGGCCAGCTTTGGTAAATATGATGGAAAGGAACCAATTTGCAGGAACATTTATGGAGGATCTGAATTTGCACTTGAACAATTTCCTCTAGTATTGTGGTACGATCAAGAAACATGGGGTTTCTCAGGACTACATTAGAAGGATGATGTTCTCATTTTCATTCAAGGACAAAACTTGTACTTGGTTGAATAGTCTCAATATGGACAACATCAAAAGTTGGGACGAATTGGCTCTTGCTTTTCAAAGGAAGTACTACCCTCCAGAGAGAACTGCAACCCTTCGAAGCAATATCACAAACTTCAACCAAGAGATAGATGAGACATTGTATGAAGCATGAGAAAGGTTCAAGGATCTATTGAGGTTGTGCCCACATCACGGTCTTGATGAGAAGTGGTTCCTATTTTAGTCGTTCTATAATGGTTTAGGGAATGAGAGCCGTACATTGGATTCAGATGCTAGTGGTTGATTCATGAACCAGGAAGTTAATGCTTCTTATGAGTTAATTAAGGAAATTGCCATTCACAGCTCACAGTTTGGCAATCCTAGAGGACATTCGAAGAGAGGTGGAAAGCATGTAGTTGATGACAAGTATGAGTGTTTAGCTTCACAGATCAATGCTATAAGCCAAACGCTCGACAAGATTAGTACTGCATCACCTCCACAGTCATCAGTAGCTGCAATGGCTGCACTTTCGGGATGTACTGAGCCTTTTTGCGATTCTTGTGGTTCATTTGGTCATAATGCCCAATCATGCCATAGTTCCATGGAGCAAGAGTGCGCTTTCCAAGCCTACAAGAACAACCCATTCTCTAACACATATTTTCCAGGTTGGAAGGATGATCGATACTTATCTTATAAGAGAGACATTGTGCAGAATCCATAGCAATTCATGCCACAGCAGCCACATCAAAAGATGCAATGGTTTGCATGCACCACCACAACCACCAGGTTTCAATAGATCACCATTACCAGCACCACCACCCCAACTAACACTAGTAGAAAAATTGCTCATTAGTATCATTTTTATTGGACTACTAGTATCGTTTTTCAAAAGATACAATTGGAGGCATTACTAATAGGAATTTTATTAGTATCGTTTGTGAAACCGTTTTCTAAACAAACGGTACTAATAAGAAGATATTAATACCGTTTTTTTAAAAAAAAGGTACCAATGATATTCTATTAGCACCGTTTTTTTTTAAAAAGGTATTATTATTGATCTATTAGTAACGAATTATGGGAAAACGGTACTATTAGAGGGTTACTTATAAACAACTTTCTACTAGTGTGGGGTGGCTGCTGGGGCACGAACTGCAGAGACTGACTCGGCCCGCCGCATCCCGAGATACCTACAGAAGAATCTGCACCACGACCATCTAAAGGCATAGTATAGGATTGCTGATCAGGTAGCAATCCAGTAAGTGAAGCATTAGGGAGAATAACAGAAACTCCCCTAGATGGTCCTAAGTACCATCTAATACGCCCCCCGTCCCTTAACTCTAGCCAATCACATTGGCTGAGGTAAGGTGCATCCAAAGTGTGGGACCCTATAGTAGGGGTCCTACCATACTCAAAGTTGGCCTTGTAGTACCTGCCAACATATGTCAATAGGCCACCAAAAAAAATATTGTTAATGGTTGGTTGTCCGAATCGATCTGTACCTGCATAAGTTTTGCTTTGAGTATGTAAGTGCATAGCAAACAAGCGAGGAAGATGAAAAAGATAAGGAAAAGAGTTTTTAACTAGTGCCTCCCTAGGCACCACATTTCTCTGGTATGAACCTCATGTTGTTCATACCGATCGAATATCGTCCCTGCAAGGAAACGGTGAGTGATCCTAGCAGAGGGCTGGTGGATCAGGTTAGCTTTGGCATGTTGCCAGTTAGTCAAGTGCACACCTGTCAGAGAAAACCACCATGCAACATCATCAAAGCCCTTTGGGGTCTAGCACGCTCCCAACTTGCTAAATCAAAGATAGCCCCAAAATCTTCGATCGTTTCATACCGATCGACATTAAACATCCTAAAACTAACACCTCTAACAGGTAATTTGGGGATGGGTCGGTCAATATCAAAACTCGACATAAACTCGTAAGTTATGTCGGGGTAAGTTGGAGCATCCAATGTGAAAAGCCTGTGCATACCCATAGACTTAAACAGTTCCTCAGTTTCATTATATACTCCTAAAGCACATAACAATTGATGGTCTAGAAACCGGGTAGGGGTAACATGCCTTACTTTTAACTTTTCGAAATGTACCTTTTGCTCTTGTGAACCGAAAGCAACTAACCCGTAGGTAGAATCTTGCTCGAATCCTTGTGGTTCGTTCCTTGAGCTAGTTCCAACCCGTTCCCTCTTTGCTGCCATTGAAGGAGTAGTAAGAGAAGTGAGGAATTGAGTGATGTGAGTTGAGAGATTTTTTTAGTGATATTTGTGGTAGGGATCTAGAAGAGGGT
The DNA here is from genome assembly GCA_016808085.1 of Suaeda aralocaspica. NCBI lineage: Eukaryota > Viridiplantae > Streptophyta > Magnoliopsida > Caryophyllales > Amaranthaceae > Suaeda > Suaeda aralocaspica. The sequence continues at coordinate 337,779 of PYUH01000001.1, forward strand.
GGAAAAATATGAAGTTTGGTGAAAATTTGAGTGAATTTGGGTGAGTAGAGAGGGAGATATAGTAGAGAGAAGTTAGAGTGAGAAGGGGAGTTATGGAGTTTTTGAATTGTAGAGAGAGAAAGAGGAGATAAGATAATGAGAGATGAGAGAAGGAGAAAGGAAGAAGAGGGGAAGAAAACGGAAGAAGAAAGGAGAAGGGGGGAAAGGACGCGCGAGGGGAAGTAAGGGCTGCTCGCCCGGGTGTCTGGCTGGTGCGCTCTCGGAGGGGGTTGCTTGCCCGGGTACCCGGGCGAATGGCTGGGTTTGAAGTTTTTTTTTTTTTTGGAAAAATTAATTCTAATAATCCCACCTTTTAAACATTTGAAATTAACAGTCTTACCTTTAGATTATCTCACAACAATCCCACCTTTATACTTCATTTTCTTTTATTGGTTCTTTTTACCGGTAACCTGAACTTCAGGTTACCATAATCAATTTTTTTCATTTCTTTTTGGTTTTTTTAATTAATAAAACTGGTTTAAATTGAATAAAAGCACTCCAACACAAAATTTTTTCATTTCTTTTTGTTTTTTTAATTAATAAACTGATTTCATACAGTTTTTTTTGTTTAATGATTTTTTTGTTTAATAAAAAAAAGCACTCCACCAATCATGTAATGCCACATGTATAAATTACCTACTTATTAAGTTATTAATCGGTAAGGACCAATAAAAGAAAACAAGCCATAAAGGTGGGACTGTTGTGAGATAATCGAAAGGTGGGACTATTCAAATGTGTAAAAGGTGGGATTATTAGAAATAATTTTTCCTTTTTTTTTTTTGAAAATTTTCTAAGTGTTGGATTTGCTACTGCGCGCCCGGGCCGAAGGCCACACGCCCGGAGGGCGCAATGCGCTCGGACGCCTGTTTTCAAAAATTCTGAAAATTTTTCTAAGTTTTCGAAAATGGGTTGCGCGCCCGGAGCGAAGGCTGCCCGCCCGGACTACAGCTGTTTGCCCGGACCCATTTGGGCGAATGGTTCTTCGTGCTTTTCTTCGCCCTTTTTCGCTTTTTCACCTCAATTGCACTTATAATCACACCCAAAACACTTGGAAAAATCTGTTAGTACCTCAATCTCCTCACCAAGACTAAGAATAGAGCTAGAGTCCCTACTAAACTATGAAAATAAAGAAAGAAAAAGCTACTAAAAACTAAACTAAGTACGGGTTGCCTCCTGCAAAGCGCTTGTTTAAGGTCATTAGCTTGATCATGTTACCTCATAGCTCATAGGGGGTGGGTTTTGGAAACTGATTTCCTCAACCAGAACAACAACATCACCTTCATAGTAGTGCTTGAGGCGGTGTCGATTAACCTTAAATCGCTCCCCTTTGTCGTTCTGACCCTCCACAAATCCGTACTTGCTCACCCTGGTGACAATAAAAGGATCGCTCCACCTAGACCTTAACTTTCCAGGAAAAAGCTTCAATCTAGAGTTAAATAACAAGACCTTATCACCTGCTACAAACTCCTTTCTTATAATTCGCTTATCATGCCATTTCTTAGTCTTCTCCTTGTAAATCTTAACACTATCATAGGCTCCCAATCGAAACTCATCTAGCTCATTTAATTGAAGTAACCGCTTCTCACCTGCAAGCTTAGCATCCATGTTGAGCTCCTTTACTGCCCAGTAGGCCTTGTACTCTAATTCAACCGGTAAATGGCACGCTTTTCTGTATGCTAATCGATATGGAGATGTACCGATAGGTGTCTTGAACGCCGTTCTATATGCCCATAATGCATCATGTAGCTTGTTACTCCAATCTTTCCTTCACTTTGCAACCGTTTTCTTCAGGATAACCTTGATTTCTCGATTCGAGACTTCCACTTGACCACTAGTTTGTGGATGGTATGCCAATCTTGTTATGTGGTAGACACCGTACTTCTCCAGCAGGTTATCTAACCACTTCTCATGGAAATGTGTTCCCCCATTACTGATGATAGCTCTAGGGACTTCGAACCTAGGGAAAGTAACCTGCTTAAACAATCTGAACACGGTGTTGGAATCACAATGGGGGGTAGCAAGAGCTTCCACCCATTTAGAAACATAATCCACAGTAACTATCTGTAACAATTGCCAATAGAAGAAGGAAAGGGACCCATATAGTCTATACCCCAAACATCAAATATTTCAACTTCTAAGATACCTGTTTGAGGCATTTCATGCCTTTTGGAGATGTTACCTGTTCTTTGGCACGAATCACATGACACGACAAAATCTCTAGCATGCTTCAGTATGGTAGGCGAATAAAAACCGGACTGCAATACCTTGAACATTGTCTTTAAAGGGCCTACATGTCCTCCATAAGGTGATGAGTGGCAATGGATCAGAATTCCATAAAACTCCCAATCAGGAACACGTAGTCTGTATAATCCATCAGCACATTCTCGAAATAAATTTGGGTCATCCCAAAAGTATCGTTTAACATTGTGAAGGAACCGCTTCCTCTGCTGTAATGAGAGATTAGGAGGCAAAACACCACCTAAAATGTAATTACCAAAGTCAACAAACCATGGTGATTTAACTGCAATAGAAAGTAAATGATCATCAGGGAAAGAATCGTCAATGGGAACTACTTCTGCATCTTCGATTCGAATCCTAGAGAGATGATTAGCTACTACATTTTCTACTCCTTTCTTATCACGAATCTCGAGGTCAAACTCTTGCAGCAATAAAATCCATCTGATCAACCGTGGCTTAGCTTCCATCTTAACTAGGAGGTACTTCAAAGCAGCATGGTCAGTGTGAACAATCACTTTAGAGCATAGTAGGTATGATTTGAACTTGTCAAGTGCATAAACAATTGCAGTAGCTCCTTTTCAGTGGTGGCATTGTTAACCTTAGCTGGGTTAAGTGTCTTGCTAGCATAGTAAATCGCATGGAGGACCTTGTCCTTCCTTTGACCCAAAATTGCTCCAACTGCATAGTCACTGGCACCACACATGATCTCAAACGGGAGGTCCCAATCAGGAGATTGGATGATGGGTGCAGAAATAAGTGCCTGTTTATTCCTGTTAAAAGACTCCACGCATTCATCAATAAAATCAAAATCTGCATCCTTCAAAAGCAATTGGGTTAGTGGTTTTGCAATTTTAGAAAAATCCTTAATGAACCTGCGTTAGAAACCTACATGACCCAAAAAGCTTCTTACCCCCTTGACATTCATAGGAGGGGGACGTTGCTCTATTACCTGAATCTTTGCTTTATCGACCTCATTACCTCATTCGGAGATTAAATGTCCAAGCACAACACCTTCAGTGACCATAAAATGGCACTTTTCCCAATTCAGCACTAAGTTTACCTCTTCACATCTCATAAGTACCTTGGTTAGGTTTTCTAAACACACATCAAATGAAGTTCCATAGACACTAAAATCATCCATAAATACTTCCATAATTGATTCAATGTAATCAGAAAATATACCCATCATACAACGTTGAAAGGTAGCAGGGGCATTACATAAACCAAAGGGCATTCTACGATATGCAAAAGTACCATAAGAATATGTAAAAGTAGTCTTTTCTCTATCATCTGGATGAATAGGGATTTGGAAGAATCCTGAATAACCATCTAAATAGCAAAAATACTTATGCCTAGCTAGTCTTTCTAACATTTGATCAATGAAGGGGAGGGGAAAGTGATCCTTTTTATTTGCAGTATTCAGTTTCCTGTAATCGATACACATACGCCAACCTATCAACTCTAGTGGGAATTAATTCATTTTTATCATTTTGCACAACAGTGGTCCGACCTTTCTTAGGTACTAACTGAACTGGACTGACCCATCCGGAATCAGGAACAGAATAAATAATACTTGCATCAAGCAATTTAATAACCTCTTTCTTAAAAACTTCCTGCATGTTAGGATTCAAACGACGCTGACCATGTATGCATGGTTTATGACCATCCTCTAAGTGAATACGATGCATGCAAAAATCAGGGCCAATACCACTTAAGTCATCAATAGTATAACCAATAGCCTTTTTATGACATTTAAGCACAGATAACAATTTTTCAAGTTGATTATCTGTAATACCCAACATATTCACGTATTTAAACAAAGTCTTTTTGTATTTCATACGTATAACCTTCGTATTTATTCGTATAATTTTAGTATTTTTATTGAAAATTATGTTCAATAAAGGTATTAAATAAAAAGAAATTAACAAAAATATAGTAAATAATAAAGTTTTGGTTAAAAGTATTATTTGGGTTCACTAGTACAAAAATTACATTTTGCTTCCCCTTATTTGCTGCGGTTTTTTGGGATTTTATAAAAACCGCAGCAAATAATTAGCTGTGATTGGTAAAGAGTATTATTTGCTGCGGTTATTGTGTAACCGCAGCAAATAATATTTTTTTGTTGCTGTGTACGATTATTTGCTGCGGTTTATAACCGCAACAAATAAGTTGCAGATTTTTTTTTTTTTTTTTCCGTTTGGACTTCTTTTTCTTTTCTTATATTTTTCAGCAGTCTAGAACACCGAGTCTTATCTTTTCTTTCTCAGTCTTCTTCCTTAGCTTTTTGCTCTCAAACCATACTTCCTCTCAACTCAACTCAAGCACTACACATCAAACCTAATTACTTTCTTCTTGCCCTTACCTGTCGCCGTCTCTAACCTTCCTCGTCTCCAAGTTTCCTCGTCGCCGTCTCCAAGTTCGCCGTGTCGAAGTGTTTTTCATTTGCGGTATTTTTCGGCAATCTTTTTCTTCATTTTCGCTATTTTCACTTAATTTGGTGTTATTCGTCTTAATTTAAGGAAAATTGTGTTTGTGTTTAAATTAAATTGAGTTTGTGTTATTCGACATTTTAGGTTTTGGATGTAAAATTGTAAAATGCATGACAATTTCGGTTTGCTGTTTAAAATTGAGTTTTTGTTTTTGCGGTTGTTATGTGGTGGTGGTGTTGAGGTGAGAGATGAATGAAGGGTTTTACAAAGAGGATGAGAGCTATGCTCGTGAGAGATGAGAGATGAATGAAGGGTTTGCTGTTTTTGCATTTTGCTGTTTTTGATTAACTTTTTTTTTTGCTGTATTTTTGCTGTTGAGGATGACATATGAAGAAGGTTTTTGCTGTTTTTGCTGTTTTGATTAATTTTTTTTTTGCTGTATTTTTGATTTTGAGGATGACAGATGAATGAAGGGTTTTTGCTGTTTTTGCGTGTTTGATTAATTTTTTAATCTTTTGCTGTTTTTTGCTGTTGAGGATGAGAGATGAATGAAGGGTTTTTGCTGTGTTTTTATGCTGTTGGTATGATGAATTGTTGCTGTTTTTATTGTGTTTTTGTTGTTGGTTATGCAGGTTAAGCATAACCAAGTAAAACAGAAATCAATAAATGTTTCTATTCCTAATATCTATCAAAACAAATCCCCTTATGCGGATATTCAATAGCTAAGTAAGGTTCCTCAACTCACCTCAGAAGGAATTTTCTTAAATAGATAGTTCTAAGAAGAGTCAAAACTCACCAACATTCCCCAGTTTATAGTTAGGATAGAAGCATGGTGAGCTTTCATTGTTTGTAACAAAAAATTGATTTAAACAAAAAGGTTTTGAAAAAGGTTCAACTAGATAACAAGGCCTAGATGCAAACATTGGAAAATAAGAGGTGAATATGAATTGATGAGAATACGGCTTAGACTCACATTAGGGCCCCCTTTCTCTACCAACTCATAGCCCCTAACTGTTGATTACTACAGTGACAGCAGCACCCCTCCCTTCAGATTTATATTAGTTGGCACAATTGTACACATACCATAACAAATGAGAAAATAAGATCAAAGAGATCCATGAGCATCAAGCCAAAAACAAATAACAAAACCTAGAAGGTTAAATACTTCCAGTATAAACAAAACCACAACAAATAGACCGTCATGGACAAGACAGCTGTTCATCCTCACATAAGCATTGAAAACATATCATTTAAACAAAGCCTCAATCAATCGATCAATCAACTACAAAACATATATGAGTTGTATTATCAACAGAAGAACATGCTAAGAATACCTATCTAATTAGTGTAGTGAATTCAAATGATTGTATTGGACTTCAAAAACAAACGCCATTCAACAAAATATCCTAGATAGCACACAAGCATATGAAGAAAACCAAATGAAGAAAATAAAGAAAATTGAAACAAAACCAAGTAAAGGTGTCAAGTTTTGATAAGATAAGATTACTGAACATACTTTATTTCAAAACCAATAAAGCTCCAGATTATTTCAATAACCAAGCAATATATTAATGGTAGTTTTTGGTACACACCCAGCTAGTTACCCAGCCTTAAGACAGAGGCATCAAATACTTTAGTTACAGCTCATCACCAGCAGTTTCATTTAAAATCGGTTTTGATGGATGTGGATCATTTCTAGATGCCATTACCACTAATAATAAGCTAAATGGGTTCGAGAAGGGCCTTTCAGCAAAGCACAAATAAGCGAGGTTCGAGTTTAGTTGAACTTGGTGGTAGGTGTGGTGCTGCTGCAGGGTGAGTATGCTACTACTATTTTTGCAGTGGGTGCTGTTGGTTGCTGTGTGTTGGTTGTTTTTTGACTTTATGCTGGTTTGTTTGCTGTGTTGGTGGTGGGGTGCTGTGGTTTTGTTGCAGTTTTGTTGATTTATGCAGACTGCTGTTTTTTGAGGGTGGCTGTGCAGTTTTGTTGGTTGTGGTGGGTGTTGCAGTGTTGTTTCTGTTTGTGTAGGCTGTTGTTGCTGCGCTTTGTGAGTTGTTTTGGGGGTTTTGCTGGGCTGCAGATGCAGGTCAGGTGCTGTATATTGTGGCTGACATTTGGGTTTGCTGAATCTCTGCTGGTTGTGTTTGTGGTTGCTGTGTTGGCTGTTATTCTCAGCAGTGTTTGGTGTTGGATTGCTGTGGTTGTTTGTGGTTGTTTGTTGCAATTTTGGGGCTTGCAGGGTTGCAGCTGAGTTTGCTGGCAGTTACAAGTTTGGTAATTAGTGGGGATAGAAGTGTTTTGTGTTTTGTTTTGTTTGTTCTTGGTTTTAGGTGTTGGATTTTTGGTTTGTAATTTGTTATGTATAGGTTGGTTTGTTTTGAGTGCCTTGGCTGGATTGATTGAGTTTGGCTAAGGCTGGCTTTCTAGGTTGTATGTATACAAAAAAAATCATTAATTATATTAATGAACTGAATTCGGTTTCAATAAATTGGGTACTAGCTGCGGAATATTATTTGCAGGGAGCGTGGATGATATTAGAATTAGGAGCGTAATTTTATTTCAGAAAATTATTCAAAAAAAAAAAAAAAAACTATTTCCTGCGGTTCTCAAACAACCGCACAAATAACACCTCAGAAAAGGAGGGAAAAAGGTTATTCTGCGGTTGTTTGGAGAACCGCAGCAAATAACACCTCAGAAAATGGAGGGAAAAAGGGTTATTTGCTGCGGTTGTGTGGAGAACCGCAGCAAATAACCCTGTTTCCCACCATTTTTTTAGGTGTTATTTGCTGCGGTTCTCCAAACAACCGCAGCAAATAACCTTATTTTTTGCTGCGGTTTAACCGCAGCAAATAAGTTTTTATTATTTCCTGCTGCTATAAGTGCTGCGGTTCAAAACCGCAGCAAATAACCAGCAAAAAACCGCAGCAAATCTTGTTTTTTGTACTAGTGGGTCTTAAATAGTATTTTTGTGATTAGAAATGTTTTAAAAACTTCTAAAAATAGTTTTTTTAAGGTTTCCTAATTTACTTAGGAGTGTTTATGGGCCCCACCAAAATCCTACTTTGAGGCCTATACCCTACAAAACCTTAAATTCCAAATTTTACTGATCATACTAGTCAATGAGGATTCCAAAAATTTTGAGAGAAAAAAAAGCTTTTGAGATGCGAAAAAAAAAGAGGAAGTCTGAATTTCGAAGAAGAAAAAAATTTTTTTTGGAGCCTTGGGATCCGTGCCCAGCCGGACCCCACCGCCGGCCACAGCACCACCGCTGCACCGCCGTACCTCCTCCCCGTTTGGTATAATTTTCGGCCTTTTATAAAAAAAACAAATTTTTTTCTACTTCTTTATTTTTGATTCAATCTTACAAATTTATTGTTATAATTGTGTTTAATCATGTTTTTATAAGTTTAATCATGTTTTGATATAAGTCTGAATTGTTTTAAGGCATGAATTAAATTTGTTGTTCATGAAATTATAAATTAGGGTTTGAAGAATTTATAAAGTTATGATTTTTATGAATTTTATGTTCTAAACTTCGATAGTATGATCATAAATTATTGCTGGGTGAATTTATGATGTTGTTGTTAAGTTTAGATTGATTTTTAAGGGTTTTAGACATGTTTTCTAAAGCTGTCAAAATTTTATAATAATGAATTTGAGTTGAATAAATATTATAGACATGTTTAATCATATGAAAAATTGTTCTAAAGCCTAGATTGACTTCATAAATATGTTAGTAGATTGTAGAAGTGTTTTGACATGAAATCATGATGTTTTCATAAGTTTTTCATGACTTTAAAATTAAGAAATAAATCTGAATTTTTTATAAAAGCAAGTTAAATTGAGTTTAAAGTGCCCAAATTGCACTAGTATGATCATACATCAATTCTATGATGAGATGTATAAATTCTAGTATGTTTTATGATGTTTAAGAGTGGTTTTAAGCATGTTTAACATGCTGTTCAGATTTTATAAATTAATTAAATAGCCTTTTAAAGTATGTAAATAGCATAAATTGATCATGTAAGTAAGGTAATACATTTTATGATCGATTTGTGTCATTTTCGGAAGTTTTCAAAGAGTTTTGATGAGTTTAGATTGCTGTCCACTTTTCTAAAGTGGCATGAAATTTTATTAAGGTTTTATAAAGTATAATTAATTCCCGAAAACTAAGTAGAATTGCAGTAGAGAAGAAAATTGAAGTATGGAATTGAATAGAGACTAAATAAGGAATGTTTTGGACAAAGTTTCCAAATTTAGAAGTTGGTTAAGGTTGTTGTAGAATTTAGTCAACAAGGTTTTTAATGTAGCTCAGTTTTCCTTGTGTAGGAGACTTTGATTTAGTCCACTTCTAGAGTTGTGGCGGAACACAGCTATTTTACAAGGTACGTAAGTACTAAAGGCAAACATAGGAGTTTAGAATGCATGCTTGAGAAATTCTTGTTCATATGAATATTGTATGCTTGTTTTGGATCATGAGTTTATATGCATGACAAGTTGTTAGTAGCATGCTTTAATGTTTAATGGCATTCCATATTAAATAGAAAGTTTAATTTTCATGAGCACGAATCGGAATGTTCTGATCACTATAGTTTGGCCAACAGTTTTATGAATAAAGAAAGAAGATAATTTTTTTTAAGTTGATTAGATACTTAATCAACAAGAAAGGTAGTAGTGAATTTGTTCACATGATTAATAGAAGTAATGAGCAATTATTTATGCATATAATACTATTCACAGTTTAATGTGTGGTCAAGAAGAAAGTAAGTTATAATACCACTCACAGTTTAATGTGTGGTTAAGAAGAAAGTAAGTTATAATACCACTCACAGTTAATGTGTGGTACAGGAGGTTAAGTTTAATTAAAGGACTGACATAAGTTGATTCGGAATCACCTTAAAGTAAATATAATGAATATGGTTGCTTGATTATATGCATGTCTCTATGTGATGTTGCATGAGAGTCATAAACATGTTAAACATGTTAAATCACGTAAAGTGTAAGAGGATTCGCACCAAAACTCTTGTAACGTATATACCTTGAGTATGAACAAAGGGGGGAGTCATATGGAACAGTGATCTATGACTTCTAATTGGAGTACAAGAAGTTGTACTCTTTTATATTATAAATGCGCTGGATATCCATCACTCCGTGTGACATAGGTAATACCTTCTTGGAGTTGCTCCCAAGTTTGTGCCCAATAGGGAGATTATAATGGAAAGGAAACCCGTTCGATGCCGAATCCAAAAGTTAAATTTAATAATAATTTTATTGAGTCCATGTACAGGTAAGAAGGTTGTCAAAAGTAAGTTGAGTGCATGTTTTTTTTTCTTATTGTTATTGCATAGTCTTTAGTAGTTATGTACTCAGCTTTGCTGACTGTTTGCTTTGTGTACATGGCTTTGTCTTGGACTTGGCCCTACGATCACCCACTTGTGGTGTGATATACGTGTTTTATGTTGTGTTTTCCCCTCATTTTCGGTTATTTCTTGTGCTAAATAGTTATGTTTGTGGCTTTGTTTTGATTAAACATCGTATTTTGATGTTAAGTTATGTTTTGGAACGGTTTTAGCTTCTTTAGTTGACTTTTAGAACCTTTTACGGTTATATTATACTCTTTCGGTTATTATGCGTGGTTTTCGGTTTTGTTTATATGTTACAGGAGCGTAATAGAGAGTTATGAAGTCATTGGAGGCTAAAATGAGTCAAAATGTACTTGCCTCGGGATGCTTGCCAAGTCACGAATGAGATTCGAAGAATCGAGCGAAGAAACGAGAAGGATCGTCAAAATATAGGCATGCAAGCAAGATGCGGGCGCAACCCTTAGTCACTATTTTGATCTATGCGCCCGCATCATAGATTAGAGAGCTCAGAAGTCCCAAATCGTGAAGGCTGCGGACGCAGGGAACAAGGCCAAAAATGGCCTATACGGGCGCAGGTACCGGTTTTCTCGCCCCGATTGACTTTTCCGTGCAGTTTTGCTTCGTGGGCTTTATTTTAATAAAACCCAAATCCTATATATACTCTATGTAAAGGGGGGCACAAACCTACCTAGTTTTTATGATATTTTTAGACCTAGGAATCCAAAATTACCTTTTCTCTCTAGAATTTTAGGATTAATTACTTTGTTCAAACAATTCAAGCTTTCAATCAATGCAATTCAATCTTTATTTTGGTAATTTCTTTCCTTATGCTTTTTAATTCTTTTTGTTTCATGATTCTCTTTAGTTTCTTAGTTTTTAGTTTAGATTAATTAGTTTTGCTATTTTGGTTCTTAATTTAGTTTTATTAGTAATTAATTTAGTTTCAATTAATTCCTTGTTCTTGATCATGTTGTTTAAATTCAATTTTGCTTTTGTTCCCTTAATTATGAGTGAGTAGTAGTTTTCTCTAGGGTTAGGGGATCTATGATTATGACTTGAATTTAGATTATGTTAATTCTTGGCTTCTAATTGAATTCCTATTATTGATTTCTAGTGATTGCAATTAAATTGTGGCCAGATTTAGTTGTAAGTTAGGTTATTGTTGAAATTGAGGCCGAGAGGTAAGATTACCACAATTAGACCACTGAATAATAGGCAAAAACGAATTTATGCGAGCGAGAGCCGGTAAAGGAGTTTTGAGGGAGTCTAAGTTCGAGAGAATTAGTGAGCCCTAGTTCAATGAATGCCAATGGATTGATTAGTGAGCGTTAATTGAGTTTGTTGATTGATCATAGTGAACCGATAGCCCTAGGTTTCCATTAATAGAGTTTAATCGTTATTTTCCCATCATTTCCTTAGTTTCAATTCTTAGTCTTCTTAGTTCTAGAAACCATTTACCGAAATTTCCACCAAGGCCCCTTACACGCTTTAGGATTTTTAGAGCTAGTAGAATTTAATAGCTTCCCTGAGGATTCGATCCCTACTTCCCTAGCTATATTAGTTAGAGTTGTTCGGTTATTTTTGAGAGGTGTGCGACAACCTGTTCATGGTGAGTAGTTGCCTAGTAAAAGGAAAGCTGTAGGTACAAGTGGGCATAAGTCATTTCATGATGGGATGGAGTGAGAGCGCTTGATGTGGTTGTAGTTTACCTTATTTCAATTGCTTTCAAAGACTAACGTTTAAGTGATTGTTTGGATTTTGAAAGACTTCTGATTATTAATTTTTAGTTTTATTTTAAAAGGGCCATTAATATGGTTCCGAAGTGTAATAAATTTAAAGTTGATTTTATTTTAAAGTTGTTTGAAGTTTAGTTTTAAATTGTGTTAGTTTTAAAGACTTTCGCTGTAGTACTTTGATAAAAGCCTTAGCCGTTATCACGGTGGCGGTAATACTTTGGTTTTTCCATATATAATAGTTTAATAAATATTATATCTACTAGTCTAACATGTTTTCCGGAAAAATTAGGAAGTAGAAAGTTAAGGAAATTCCAGGGTGTTACACTATCGGTAAGTGAAGCACTGACAATAACAGGATATAGCTCTTTTTCATCTAGAAATGCATATTTCAAATTATAGGGAAGATGTTTCATGTCAGGTTGTGTTACCTCCTTTACTGAACAAGCATCCTGGGGCAATTGTAGGAACTGACAGTTGCTTCCTAAATCGATATCCATTCCTGAAAGAGCGTGAACCAATTCATCTGATTCCTTATTGCCTTCACCTGAAATCACATCCAAACACAAAATGGCCTCCAGAAGATCCTTTTTAAGAGATCGAGGCAAGTCATCACAAACAATCTCTTGAATTATATCAAATCTATAACATGATTGCTCTAGCATGGGACTCTTTAATGCACTATCAAGGTTTAAAGTAACCTTGTCATCACCTACAGAAAGTGTTAAACTAACATTCTTTACATCAATGACAACACCTGCAGTATTCAAGAATGGTCTACCTAAAATAATAGGTGTGTGCATCCTCCTCCATATCCAACACTACAAAATCAACGAGATAAAAAACTTCCCACCTCTTACCAAGACGTCCTCCAAAATACCTTTTGGGTATTTCATAGTCATGTCCGCCATCTGCAAGGTATTGTTACTAAACTTTAAAGCACCCATATCTAATATCTTACAGATAGACAACAACATAACACTAACACTGGCCCCTAAATCACATAAAGCCTTATCAATAAAAAGTGGGCTAATGTTACACGGTATCGAAAAACTACTGGGATCCTTGAGTTTAGGTGGAGACATATTCTGCAAAATAGCACTACATTCCTCAGTTAAAGCAACAGTCTCTACTAAAATCAATTCCCGCTTCCTGCTCAATATGTCTTTTAAAAACTTAGTATATGTAGGTACCTGTGTAATCAAGTCAGTAAATGGCACAGTAACCTTCAAATTTTTGACAATATCGATAAACTTACGAAAATGATTACCATTCTTACTTCAGTCTACCCTATGCGGGAAGGGTAGTAGCACCTTGTGAGGCGTCAATGCATCAACTAACTTGTCAGTTACCGGGACCGTCATCTCCAGGGCATCTTTCTCCTTAGAAGGTGTAGGTTCTGCAATCTCCTCAAACACCACATTGTTGTTTTTTTTAGTATGCACTCCTATCTCTGAATCAGCATCATCAGTGGGCATCTTAGGACCTTCATAGTGGGTCCCTATTCTGGTAGTAATGGACTTGCAATTCTCTCTCTGAGCTGGTGGATTTGGTTGAGGAGGTAGTTGACCCTACTGCCTCTGAGCTGTAGACTGTGCAATCTGAGCTAGCTGGGTTACTAGTTTCTTATTGTGAGCCTGGATTCTGCACATTGTTGCTGTTCTTGTAGGAGAAGTATGGATGATCCTTCCACCCTGGATTGTATGTATTGGAGAATGGATTGTTCATGTAGGCTTGGAAGGCACACACTTGCTCTACTGAACTGGTACAAGACTGGGAACTATGACCGAATGAACCACATGAATCAAAGAAAGGCTCGATGCATTCCGAAAGTGTATCCATTGCAGCTACATGTGATGGTGGAGGAGCTGTAGTACCAATCTTATCGAGCTTCTGGATTATGGCATTGATCTTTGAAGCTAAACTCTCATATTTATCATCAACCACATGCAATCCACCTTTCTTCGAATGTCCCATGGGATTACCAAACTGTGAGTAGCGAATAGCAATTTCTTCGATTAAACCATATGCAGCATTAGCCTCTTGGTTCATGAACTGACCACTAGCAGCTGAATCTATTAATGTTCGACTCTCATATTCTAAACCATTATAAATTGACTGGACCAGGAACCACTACTCAAGACCATGATGTGGGCACAATCTCAATAAATCCTTGAATCTCTCCCATGCTTCATACAATGTTTCATCTGACTCCTGGTTGAAATTCGTGATCTTACTCCGTAGGGTTGCAGTTCTCTGAAGGGTAATACTTCCTTTGAAATGCTAGAGCTAACTCTTCCCAATTGTTGATATTATCCATATTGAGACTGTTCAACCAAGTACGGGCCTTGTCTTTCAGTGAGAACGGGAACATCATTCTTCTAATGTAATCCTGAGAGACACCAACTTGCTTAATTGTACCACAGTATTGCAGGAAGTTATTCAAATGCAACATTGGATCCTCTATCAGTGTTCCTGCAAACTGATTCCTTTCCGCCATATTCACTAGAGCTGGCTTCAGTTCAAAATTTAGAGCCTCAGTATCAGGGAACCGATAACCACCTCCAATTGTTGCAGAACTGGGTTGGGAATAATCCTTCAACGATCGTGGTTGTGGGACCGGGGGTGGTGGCGGTGGCTGTGCGTCATTGTTCAGTATGTTGTTCTCGTTAGTATGTGACTCTGCCATTTCTTCCCTATCAGAATTCTCAAAAATGCTCATATCAAAAAAGAGTTGTGACACTTCCGATGGTATCCTTTTAGAAAGAACGACTCTCCGCAACCTCCACTTCCTTCTACGGATCTGCTTATGTAATGAACGTCCTGGTTCAGGATCAATCCAAACTGGCATGCAAAACCTAGTACCTACACACGAATCGAAACTGTAGATATCCGTAAAAACTGTCCCAAAGAACAATGGGTTCCTTGACACAAAATAGAAAAAACAAAAATAGGACAAAATAACCCGACTAGGAGAAATTAAACTATTGCCTCCCCAGCAACGGCGCCAAAATTTGATAAGGACAGTCGTATACTTATCAAAAATAATCTACTACTCTAACTATGTAGACATGGAAGTAGGGATCGTATCCACAGGGTAGCAAGCAATTCTACTAACTCTAAAAAGTTACTTTGTCGTAATTGGCCTTTGAATATTGGGATTTGACTAAAAAATTAGCTAATACTAGGAATGAATTGATTCAGGAAAGAAATCTATAACTAAGCCTATGACATCGGTTCACCATAGATCAACAAATGAATTGCACACAATTGATTAACAGATTATTAATTTCCTTGAATTAAGGTTCACTTATTCTCTCGAATTTAGTCTCCTTCAAAACTCCTCTAATGGCTCTCGCTCACTTAGACTCGTTTTGCCTATTGTCCCTACGATCTAATTGTGGTAATCTTACCTCTCGGTATCGATTTCAACAATATCAGACTAACAATTAAACCTGGCCACTATTTAACTAAAAGCAATAAAAATTGACAACAAGAATTCAAGAACATTAATAGCCAAACTAACAATTATGAACAAAACATCAAATTCAATCCATAGATCCCCTAGTCCTAGACAGGGAACTAGTCACTCATAATTGAAAATACAAAAACTAAATCAATAATAGAAATTAAAACTCTAAACATGATTAAACTAAATAAATTAACAATAATTATAAAACTAATCTAAACATGAATCTACTAAAACTAAAAGCATAAATTAAAACTAAAGCTAAACATGAATAAAAGAACAAGAATTAAGATTGAATGAAACCTTAATATTGTTGAATTGAATGATTGAAAAGTAATTCACAACTTTGAGAGAAAATTAGGGCTAAACTAGGGTTTGTGAATGAATACAGCGTCATTAGGATTTTGGAGTACAAAATGCTTATATACTAAACCTAAAACAATCAAAACCGTGCAGAAAAACGCCTTCGGAGCGGCCCGCCCGGAAGGGTCCGGGCGAGCAACCCCCACCCGGGCGGTTAGCTTCGACCTGGGCGGTTAGCCTCTTTGCTTCGTTTCCTGATTTCTTTGCTCGTTTTCCTTAATTACTCCAGTTAATTCCTTCCTTAATGCTCCTAATCCTTAGTAAAGCTTCCCAAATGACTTCAACTCTTCACTAACTTCTTCAAGTGCTTCAAAAGGCTTGGAAAACAACGATAAACCATCGATTCCTGTAAAATCTTATAAAAAGCACAACAAACACTCGAAATAGCAAAAGTTAGTAGAAATGGTTCAAAAGAGCCATATTAGAGCTAAAAATCAATTGGGATTTGGGGTAAAATACATGTCAAATATTAACTTATCAAGAACCATTATATTACTCCTTATAGAATTGATGTCATACAGATTAGCATTCACAATTTCAGACCCAACCCTATTTACAACACGGCTCCAACCATCTAATTTCATGCAAGTTTAGGAAACGATATCCACAACCATTCAAAATAAAATTGAAATATGTCAACGTACTTATAAGTAATGTATCAAAATTTGGCCTTGCATGTCTATTAAAGATTTTTATCTTTTCATTTATCTACTCATTCATAAAGCAAACTCTATAAGATTAATTGGGTAAGAACATTTGAAATAACCTGAAACAAATGTTAAGGAAATAAACCTAAGTAGAACACCAACAATGCTTCATTCTAAAAACATAAGCACATAAGAATTCAAACAGGAATTACAAGGACCAAATAAATTAAACAACATAAATGAACTTGAAACAGGCACAAGAACAAGAAAAAACAGCAATAACAATTGAAATAACCTAACACAGGTGCTAAGGAAATAAACCTAAGTAGAACGCCAACAATGCTTCATTTCAAACAGGACTAGCAATTGCAAGGACCACTTAAATTTCTTGCAATGCCATAAGGAGAGTACCAATGTATGCCAAATGCTACAATCAAAACAGCATTAGATCCAATAAGAACATATGAGTAAGAAGTCACCGTATTTTCTGACAGTTCCATCCTTCTTGGTTCTCTATGCCTATATGTGTCAGCAACAACAACAACAACAAAGTTAAAACATTGTTAAGCAAATAAAAAATTTCTAGAATTGAAATATTTGATTAACACTAAAATGAATCAAAATTTCTGAAAAATCAACATTCATGCACTTAAATCAAAAGCATGGAATATGAATTAAAGAACATATAGAGTACCATTAAAAATCAAATATAATTAATATTTGAATGTTAAAAAAAATGACCATGTTTTGCAGAAGAATTATTAGAAAGAATCTCAACATTTAATCTTCAATAAAACAAAATAATTAAAATCAATGACTAAATTTCAACAAAATCGGGCTTAATTTCATTAATAAGAGATCAACGAATTTTAGTAACCTTCGGTTTGACTTAACCTCAATAAGCTTAAAGTAAAATAGTAACTATTTATTCAAGTGTATGGAGTCTAATAGAGAAGAACACATGCCAAAATCCAATTTCTAGTAAATAGAGAACAACTTTACATGCTAATACATTTATGCAAACCAAACAAAAAAAATTGCATATGACAAATTGTAAATCCAAATGCAAAAGGAGAGGCTACAAAATTCACCCAGAAAAAGAAGAATGAGGGAGATGGAGGAAAATGAAAGAAGAATTATATAAGTGGAGAGAAGGCAGTGAATCGGATGAATTGATGTTTCGACCTATTATACTCAAATTTGCTGGATAAGATTCACACAGAAAAACATTCGTAGAAAGTGGGAAGATCAAGTGAAAAGCAGATAAGTGACAAACTTAAATGTTTCCAACTAACAGGTTCTGGTATTGTATTATACTAGGGAGGAAAACTGAAAATTACAATACAGAAAATGAGAGTATGAAGGAAAATTAAGAGCTCAAAATAACTAAATCTACTTTTATCCAAATTTTGATTCATTTAATGTAAGTTACTATAAAGTTTTGGGTGGGAACAAATTACTCTTTGCAAATACCATGGTTAAAAAGGAGTGGCAAAGACTAAAGAGTAGTGCTACTTGACACAATGGAGGGCCTCAAAATTCTTTGTTGACACAGGTAAACATGGCCTCCCTTATTGGCTGACCACAAGCACATCGACGAAATCATGATCATTTCATTGGAGGAAACTCAGAGATTTAGAGCAATGCATTTCTAAGGTCTGAAACCTTGATGAAAATTCCGTAACCAAAACTAGATTGAGTCCCAATAGATACAGTGTTTAATAACCTGAAGTACATTGAGACCCATATTGTGTTTGACTAAGATGAGGAAAATTTCAGGTGAGTGAAAAAAGAGCAGATCTTTCAGCGGAGACCTTCAAGTTGTCCATAGCTATTGATCTTCGTGGTATTTCATATCAGTTATAGCAATTCCCTTACGGTTAGTTGTTAAAACTTGCGGTGCAAAATTATACAATGTGAGGTCTATGGATATCTCCTGGAAAGTTCAGTCTTATTCTGTCCTACCTAAAAAATACAGTAAAAAATGACTATGTTAAAGTCAGTTGTTACATTTAGGAGAAATGCTCATGAAAACTTATGTTTCTATCGATATAACTCAGTTTTGTTCATAGTATGTAACAAGTTTGAATTCAGAGTTTCACACATAATCAATCAAAGTGAT
The DNA here is from genome assembly GCA_016808085.1 of Suaeda aralocaspica. Classification (NCBI taxonomy): domain Eukaryota; kingdom Viridiplantae; phylum Streptophyta; class Magnoliopsida; order Caryophyllales; family Amaranthaceae; genus Suaeda; species Suaeda aralocaspica. The sequence goes on from PYUH01000001.1 coordinate 356,183, forward strand.
TTTATGTACAAAATTTCACTTTTATTTTTATTCTTTTAAAGTTTTTTTTATGGTATTGGTTTTGGACCAAGCACACAGAAATCTTGGAAAATATTTCAAGGAATGATCACTTTGCAGTCTTCGAAAAAGCTAAGGTGAGTATGCTTACTGATTATTATCCTCAGATTTCTCACAAAGTTACTGTTTATGCTAAAATCTGCTCTAGCTAGCAAATCTTAGCTGGTTCCGGCTATAGCTAAATAATTATTGGTTTTGTTTGCTTTGATACAAAAATAAAGTAATGCAAAGACGGGAGTGGGGGAGACACCAGATGTGGTGACCCGGAAAGTCCCCTTAAATCAGGGTAAAAAACCGCAGGTGGCTTTGATTCCACCAGTCCACTAGTTAATAAGATTGTTTACAATTACAATGTATGATGCTTGCTAGGTAGTTCTAATCTATTGCTGCTAAGTATCTAGCTTAGAGAATGTAAATAAAATATATGTTGCACGTACAGATGAATAATGATAATAAAGTATTGATTTTCTTATGATTGCCTTATGTGTTGTATCTTTTTTCTCCCTCCTATTTATAGAGTAACCGTTCTACCTAGCCGTTCTCCCTTCTTGGAGTTGGTTGCTGCTTCCAGAATGTATCTAGCTCGGATTATGGGGTAGATTCAAACCAATTTGAAATGTTGCTTCTATTCTTCAGGCATGATCTTTTCAGTATCTTTGACCCCAACTTCCACGTTCTCCTTCTTCTAGAAGCATCTTGAATTATTCTTCTTCTGAATCCTTGATTCACGGACCCACTACTCTGACCGATTCTAAGCTGCAGCTGCTAGCTGGGTACCTGCATAGCTGGCAATCAAGCTGGATTATAGGTAGACATTTATGCCATAACAATTTGCCCCTAACTTGTAAGCTGGGAGCTTTCAGCTACCGGGTTGCAAGTTACCGTTGGGGATCGACGCTGTTTCCAAAGAACAAACGGTTATAATCAGAAGCAATAATTAACTTCGTAAAAATAAATGAGAGGAAAATATGAAAAGATTTGGTAGTGAATAATTAAAAAATAACCGTTATTTCCTTCTCTTCCCCCTATAAATACGCATCCTTCCTCACTCTTCTTCTTCACCTTTGCATATTTCCTTAGAAAGAGAGTTCGAAAATTTGATTTTATTTCTTTGTGACTTTGCAAATTTCAAGACGATTTAGCTTATCAGGTACCGAGATCTTCTCCTTCTCTCTTTGTTTTCCTCCCTTCCTTTAGGTGTCTCAAGTGTTTTGTTATAGTTTAGAAGTAATGGGTAGAGCTAAGGATGATGTAATGATTGTAATAACAGAGGAACCCCTTCAACAAATTGCGACAATGGGTCTCTTCCCTGAGTCTGCTAGGTTAGTGGTTCCTACCTTTAGTCAGCGTCTTGAAACTTGTCCCTCTGACCATGTATGTTTTTTCGAATACCTTTTTACCATTGGGTTTACCTTTCATTTGGCTGGGTTGGTAAGATCAGTTCTAGAGCGTCTAGGCCTAAGCCCGGGGGAATTACAACCATATTTTTGGAGGATTTGCAAGGTGGTTGAGGAAAAAATTAATGAGTGGGAGCTAGATTTTAATCTAGATGACTTATTAGCTGTATACTCTATCAGAAAGGTAGGTCCTAGATATGCTACCTTAAAGGTTAGGATAGCTGGGAACATGCTGGTGGATGGTGAGGGGGCGCCTGATAAGGGTTGGATCCTCTGTTGGTACTTCTCCAGAGCTATCTTCTCCATATTGAGTACCTACCGGTACAAGCTGTTGGGAACAAGCTGCAGTTGTTCCCAACAGGTTAGGTATCCTCTGTTGGTACCTCTGTTGCAAATGTGCCAAACTATTTCATTGAGTACTTCTCCAGCAGGTTATCTAACCACTTCTCACAACAAACTTCCGGATGATATGCTACTCTTCCGGAAGAGTAGGTACTTCTTTGTGGAGAAGTCCTCTCTTGGTGAAGAGGGAAGGTGGCTGGTTGGTGGATGGAATGCTACAGGTATTCGTACGGTTTCTTTGTTTAGCTTTCTTAATACTTTTATTAATCTGGTTCTTACTTACTTTCTTTTGTAGTTCACTCTCCTCCTCCCCTAATCATGGAAAGCCAGTCTATCAGAGAATTCCTAAGCCATCCTAACGAACAAAGGACCTTTGAAGCTGCTAAATAACCTACAACTACCACTCCAGCTATATCTTCTGGTAAGAGTTCCTTCTTGCTTGTTGGTAACTGTTTTTCTAGGAAGCGCACTATCTATCTAGCTATGTTCGATATTGGTCCAATCGTACCTGACACTGATCTAGCTATGTTCCCTACAGGTTTAAAGGAGATGTCTTTTGAGGAGGCCAAGAGGAGGGTTTCGAAGAGGAAAACCGCCAGCGGCAGCACAACTAGCTCTGCAAACACAGGTTCGAGGCCCGTGGAAGCTACTGTTATCATGCCTCCTCCTTCTAAGTTCCCTAAGTCATCCGAACCCGTTCCTGTGGATGACGTGGAGCTGTCTTTTCCTCCTACCTTCCTAGCTAAGGAAGGTGTAGAGGAAGGGATGTGGCCTCATGCCAAGAAGCTTCTATTTCCGGCTGCTAGGCAGCGCCTCAACAACCTCTCTCCTGTGGCTATGTTGGGCCACGTAGCTGGTCAATCTCTTCAGGATAGTTATTTTCCTAGTGAATCTTCTGGATGCGTTTTCTATTACTTGCTTTTCCTAACTTAATTTCATGTAGGCCCTCCAAGGATCTTTAGCTGCCAAGAGTTTCATAAAGGGGTTCACTGCTAAGCATGGCCAGACGTTGCTCAAGGTGGACAAGCTGATAACTGAGAACGAACTCCTTAGGACGCAGCAGGCTGAGCTGAAATCCAAGTTGGAAGAGGATTTCAGGTTCATGCTGGAGGAGAGGGAGAAGGAGCTAGAGGGAAAAAATGAAGAGCTGATGAACAAGAACAAGAAGCTGGAGCAGGAGCTAGAGGACTTAAGAGAGGAGAGTAGGGATGTGGCTGCTTTTTCTTTCACGAGAGGGAGAGCCATGAATGCTTATGAAGTCTATCATAAGGGGGCTATAGCCAAGGATTGCCAAGCTGTGGTAGACGAGTACTTGGAGAATTTTGGCAGCTTGGATGACCTCCTTTCTGCTTCCTTTAGACCGGTTGATGCTGCTCCACCCAGTGATGCTGCCAGCTTGGCCGGTGAGGGGGAGTCAGCTACTGTAGGGGAGACTCCTACCCTTGTAGCTGTCCTTCCTCCTGTTGAGAGCCAAGCAGGAGGGGTGCTGGAGCCAGCTAGTAAAGAAGCTTGAAGTTGTTTTTTCTTTTGTGTTCTAGATCATTAGTTTTTTAATCATTGTGTTAATCAGACAATGGCCTTAGGGCCCTTTTTAATTTGTATTAACTTTGTATTTCTTTAATTTGAATACTTTCTATGACTTTTCTATTTTGCGTATTATAATGTTATTGCTTGAAATTATTATGCGTATATTCATAATTGCTAGCTAGATTTAAGTTAGATCGTATGAATACCTTGTGTTAGGTAAGTGGTTAGGCTACTTTATAGGCCATCGGGGGCTGCTTGGTTATGTGATTTGATTGCTGGGGCAGCTTCCAGCTAGTATCCACTACCCCTTTGGTAGCGTTATAGCTTTGAATGGCGTTTGGGCCTTAGTTTCTACTCTGTATGGAGTATCTGGACTCCTAAGTTGCCTATCTAGGGCCTGCTTATGTTAAGGCAATTGTTAGCTGCGGTTGTTGGTGTTTCCACCAACGACTTTTAATGCTTAAGTTAATCATTCAATAACTCCGTAATTAAGAAAATAATATCATAGCTAGGATAGTTGTGTTAGCTTGGCTTACTTCCTAGCTAGGTTGTACTTTCAGTCTGATCTAGAAGTGGTAGACCTTCAGGTTGGATGCATTACAGCTTCTAGGTACTTCTTTTCCTTGTGTTGTAGCTAACCTGTAAGCACCATTGCCTATGACTTTGATGACTTGGTACGGTCCTTCCCATTGTGCAGCTAATTTTCCAGCATTCTCTTCTTTAGTGTTGGCAAAAACCTTCCTTAGCACCCAATCTCCTAGCTGAAATGCCTTTGCTTTGACGTTTTAATTGAAGCTTCTGGCTACTATATTTTGTTGGGCAGCCATTCTAATGACTGCGTTGTCTCTTAGCTCTTCTAAAGTATCCAGGTAATTAGCTAGCTCTACCTTGTTTACTTCTTGTGTCATCAATCCATATCTGGCTGTCGGTGTGGCTATGTCAGCAGGTAATACAACTTCACATCCATATACTAGGAAAAAGGGCGTTTGTCCTGTAGCTGCCCTAGGCGTGGTCCTGTTAGCCCATAGGATCCTAGGTAGCTCTTCTGCCCATCTTCCCTTCTTAGCTTCTCCAAATCCCATTAACTATCGACTTGTTGCTTGACTCTGCTTGCCCATTTGCTTGCGGGTACCTAGGCTTTGATGTAGTTAAGGTGATATTCCATTCGCTGCAGAAGTCTCTTGTTTTGTCACTTATGAATTGCGACCCGTTGTCACACACAATCTTGGATGGGACCCCGAACCTGCATATTATGTTGTTCTAGATAAAGGAGACTACTTCTTTGTCTCTAACTTGCTGGTAGGCATCTGCTTCTATCCACTTAGAGAAGTAATCGGTTAGCGCTAGCGTGAATACTTTCTGACCTAGAGCTGGTGGCAGTTTTCCCACGATATCCATTCCCCATTTCATGAAGAGCCATATCGTTAGTGTTGGGTGCAAGACTTTAGAGTGTTTGTGAGACATGCCAGCATGCCTTTGGTAGCTATCACATCTAGCTACGTATCTATCTGCGTCCTGCCTAACGGTCGGCCAATAATATCCGTAGCTAAGGATTCTGTTTGCTAATGACCTTCTAGCTATGTGTGATCCACATTGGCCATCATGGAACTCCTTTAGCTGCTTTTGCCATTCTTCTTTTTCTAAGCATCTCTGGAGTACCCCTCTAGTTGACATTTTAAACAGTACTCCCTGGATGAGTTGGTACCTGGATGCCTTGAACCTAACCTTTCTAGCTTCCAGCCTGTCCTCTGGCAAGATGTCGTGCTGCAGATAGACGTAGAGAGGTTTGGTCCATGATTGGTCGTTGGTGGTTGTTTCTTGGTTGGCTTTAGTGAGTACTAGCTGATTTGCGGGTTTTCTTATAGTGGGGACAGCTAGGTGCATTATGGGTATAGATGTTAAGCTGCACTTCCTAAGAGCTGAGCTCAGGTTAGCTAGGGCGTCAGCTTAGGTGTTCTGATCTCTTGGTATCTTAGTAATTTTGAAGGGGGTGAAGTAAGCTGATGCTTGCTTGGCTAGCTCTAGGTAGCTGGTCATTTTGGAGTCTTTAGTTGTGAATTCCCCTGTGACTTGGCTGACTATAAGCATGCTGTCACTATACACCTCCGAACCTGTTGCCCCTAAGTCTTTAGTCATCATCATACCTGCAATCAATGCCTTGTATTCTGCTTCGTTGTTAGTTTCTTTGAAGTCGCAAGCGACAAACTGTACTATCTTGTCCCCTTGTGGCGACTTTAGTACTATACCTAGCCCGACGCCTCTGAAGTTGGAGGAGCCATCTACAAACATTTTCCACACCTAGTTGTTTTGTACCTGGTTAACCTCCTTCATCACCAGTTGTGCAGCTTGTTCTAGGTCAGGACTAAAGTCAGCCACAAAGTCAGCTAGCGCTTGTGACTTGATTGCAGTTCTTGGGTGATATCGTATGTCGTAGTTGCTCAATGTAGTTGCCCACTTCGCCATTCTTCCAGATAGCTCTGGCCTTTTTAACACAACCTTAATGGGATAGTTAGTCATGACTGGTATAGGATAAGACTCGAAATAATGTCTAAGCTTTCTAGATGCCGTTACTAGAGCTAGAACCAGTTTTTCCAACAAGGAGTATCTAGTCTCAGCATCTAGGAGTCACTTGCTTACATAATAGATAGGGAGTTGCTGATTATCAGCTTCCCTTGCTAGGACCGCGCTTACAACTTTACCTCTTACGGCTAGGTAGAGCTGTAAACACTCTCCAGCTTGAGCTTTTAGATAGCAGGGGTGGCGACATTAAGTACTGCATCAATTCTTTTAGAACATTTTCATGGTCATCTATCCATTTAAAACCTTTAATTTTTCTTAAGACATTGTAAAACAAGTGACATTTGTCAGATGACCTAGAAATGAAGTGGTTTATTACTGCTACCCTGCCAGTCAGCTTCTGCACTTCTTTTAGATTTCTAGGTGATTGTTTGTTTATTATAGCTCTAACCTGGTCGGGGCATGCTTCGATGCCTCTTTGGGTTACTATGTAACCTAGGAACTTACCTGCAGTGACTCCGAACGAACATTTTGAAGGGTTAAGTTTCATGTTGTATTTTCTTAATACCTCGACAGTTTGTCGTAGGTGCTCTACGTGATCGTCAGCTTTCTTTCACTTTACCAACATGTCGTCTATGTACACCTCCATTGTATCTCCTAACTGGTCTTTAAACATTCTGTTGACCAGCCTTCGGTACGTAGCTCTAGCGTTCTTCAATCCAAAGGGCATGACTTTATAGCAATATATTCCTTTATCTGTCATGAAGGCCGTCTTCTCTTGATCTTCTGGGTGCATTAGTATTTGGTTGTATCTGGAGTAAGCATCCAGGAATGTGAGCATCTCATGCCCAGTCATTGCGTCCACCATAGTGTCTTGTGGTAAGGGGAAGGGGTCTTTCGGGCATGCCTTGTTTAAGTCTGTGAAGTCTATGCAAATTCTCCATTTACCGTTCTTTTTGCTGACCACCACCACGTTAGCTAGCCAATCTGGGTACTTCACTTCCCATATTTTCCCAGCATCCAAGAGCTTTTGCACCTCTTCGTTGATTACTTGGTTCCTTTCTGGTGCGAATTTCCTCCTTTTCTGTTTCATTGGCTTCATTGCGGGATCCACATTCAGTTTGTGTGTTATGACCTCTGGGTCTATACCTACCATATCTTCGTGGGACCATGCGAAACAATCTGCGTTCTCCCTTAGGAAGTCTAAGATTCCCGTCTTCTTGCCTTCGGTCAAGCTGGCTCCTAGCTGGACCACTTGCTCCGGCTTGGATGGATATAGCGCCACGTCGTCTAGCTGTAGCTCGCCAGGTCCTATTGGCGCTAACCCTTCCTATAATTCCTAGATGTTTGCCAGCTTCGGTTTAAACGTCCTTTTGTAGCAATCTCTTACTATCTTTTTGTCCCCTACTATTGTTAAAACTTCCCATGGTGAAGGGAACTTTAGTTCTTGATGGAAAGTAGATGGTACAGCTCTCATCTTGTGGATCCAAGGTGTCCCTAGGATGACGTTGTACGCGGAGGGACAATCTACCACGTTGAACCTGCATGTCATGTTCACGCCTTCTGCCCAGGTTGTTAGGTTGATTTCCCCTTCTGTGTGCTTCGTTTCTCCACTGAACCCTACCAACACTTTAGGTGTATTGGTGATGTTAGCATCTTTCAATCCCATTTCTTGTAGCGCGCTTTTGAAGATTATGTTGGCTGAGCTGCCATTGTCTACCATCACCCTCTTGATAAGGCAATTACTAATCTATAAGGAGATTACCAAGCCTTCGTGATGATCCTCCTCTTCTACCTCGCCTCCATCGAAGGAAATGGTCATGTTCTTCAGCCTTTTGTCTTCCTCCGATTTTAAGCTGTCCGGCTTGCTTGGAGTCCCTGTTCTATCTCCAGCAAAACGCTTTGCAACAGAGTAGGTTAGTTCAGATCCACCAAATATTAAGTTAATTACCTTTGACGTAGTAAGTGGCAGGGGTGGCCCTGACTTCTTGGTTTCTTCTTGTGGTCCTCCCTTCTTACCTAGCAGGTGGTTCAGGTACCCTTTCTTGAGCAGGTAGGCTACCTGCTTTCTGAGCTGGAAGCATTCCTCTGTGTTATGCCCATGGTCATTATGGTAGCTACACCGTTTCGTCTTGTCCTTCAAGCTATCCGGCTTGTCAGTTCTCTTTGGCCAACGCACGACTTCTCCTAGCTTGTGCAACGCGTTTATAACGCCGCCAGTATCCACGTTGAAGCAGTATGACTCGATGCTGGGATAGCTCCTATCTCCGTAGCCATAACCTGTTACCTGCGAGGAAGAAAAAGGGTAGATGTTGTTAATAGATTCACGTTTAGGATACGGCTGATGGCTCCAATTGCTGCGTCGTCAGCTAGCTATCCTGCGGTCGTCATAAGTTGGCCTCCGGGAAGCTTCGTCTTCTTCCATTCTGACTTCAGCTAGTGCTCTGGTTTGCACTTCGTCGAAAGTGGAGCACGGGTACCTAGTCAGTTCCTCGTACAACCTGGACCTGTACGGCAGCCCTCGCCTGAAGGCTTTGATGGCCGTGGAAGAGTCTAGCTTAGGTATAGCTATCATCTCCTTGTTAAAACTGTCTTGGTACGATCTAACAGCTTCGTTGGGTCTTTGCACTATTCTGTAAAGGTCATTGGATTGCTTCTTTATGGCATTACTGCTTGCGAACTGCTGGTAAAACCTGTTAGCCAAGCTGAAGAAATCTTCTATGGTCCCCGGCTTCAGATTCATCAGCCATTCTAATGCGGGACCCATGAGGGTTGATCCAAATGATTTACACAAGGTGGCCTCCACTGCTTCATCAGGGATAGGTAGTGGCATCATCTTCTGCTTGTATTGGGAGACATGATCCACTGGATCTGTTGTCCCATCATACAGCTTGGCGAATGTCGGGATGTTCAGCTTCTTTAACACTTTTACTCTGGCCGCCTCCTCGACGAAAGGCGACAAGGAGTAGTTGCGTTTAGCTTCAGTAGCTACGGGGATCGAGGCTCCCGAAAGCTTGGATAGTAGCTGGTATAGCTTCCGGTTCTGCTGCCGTAGGAGCGCTATCTCGTTACCTGGTTTCTTCTTGGGCTGATCATCCTGCTCCTCTCCAGGCTCCTCTTCCTCTTCTTCGTCCGACGTGTTGTACTCGCTGTCGCTTTGATCCAGGTTTGCCATGCTGGAAATTTCGCTTGCGTACCTCTTCCTGGCTTTGTTACTCTTCATGGATTCTAGCTCCTTCTTAAGGTTGTCCATAGTTAACTGTGACTCCACAACTGCTTTCTTGCTATCCTCCTTGACTTTTATCTGCTCAGCTCGGGTCCTCTCCAACGCCTGCCTCATCTCTTCCATAGCCTTTTGAGATGCTTCGGATGCCATAGGTTGGGATATTTTTGTTATCTCGAGGTGACGGAGTGTATTTGAGTGAATGGATTATCTAGCTACAACCCCATGGTGGGCACCAAATTGTTTATGCTAAAATCTGCTCTAGCTAGCAAATCTTAGCTGGTTCCGGCTGTAGCTAAAAAATTATTGGTTTTGTTTGCTTTGATACAGAAATAAAGTAATGCAAAGACGGGAGTGGGGGAGACACCAGATGTGGTGACGCGGAAAATCCCCCTAAATCAGGGTAAAAAACCGCGGGTGGCTTTGAGTCCACCAGTCAACTAGTTAATAAGATTGTTTACAATTACAATGTATGATGCTAGCTAGGTAGCTAGGTAGTTCTAATCTATTGCTGCTAAGTATCTAGCTTAGAGAATGTAAATAAAATATATGTTGTACGTACAGATGAATAATAATAATAAAGTATTGGTTTTCTTACGATTTCCTTATGTGTTGTATCTTTTTTCTCCCACCTATTTATAGAGTAACCGTTCTTAGCCGTTTTCCCTTCTTGGAGTTGGTTGCTGCTTCTAGAATGTATCTAGCTCGGATTGTGGGCTAGATTCAAACTAATTTGAAATGTTGCTCCTATTCTTCAGCCATGATCTTTTCAGTATCTTTGACCCCAACATCCACGTTCTCCTTCTTCTAGAAGCATCTTGAATTATTCTTCTTCTGACTCCTTGATTCACGGACCCACTACTCTGACCGATTTTTAAGCTGCAGCTGCTAGCTGGGTACCTGCATAGCTGGAAATCAAGCTGGATTATAGGTAGAAATTATTGCCATAGCAGTTACATGTTAAAAATATACTCCGAATATAACATTTCTGACCCAAAAATTTATTGGTTTAGCCTATCATAACCAAACGACCAACTGATCAGAAAATGCAATTGCATAAATTCAAATCCAGGTGTATCAGTCTATCACTTTATCAGATTAATGATTGCATCATATGTAATATACTTCACTCAAACACAGTACATGGAATTGAACATAGCAACTAGCCAGATAGCAACATACCCATGGATATACTCTGTTAATCATTAAAAATCACTTAGATTGAGTCAATTTGCAAGCCCACCGGGTTAAAATCCTTAAAGATGTTCATAAGATCTGCAATTCTCACAAATATAGTTGAATACAAAGCAATGTAAATTCAGAAATCAAAAAAAGGTAACATCATTGATTTCAAAATCAAAATCGGAATAATGAACCACCGTCTAATAAATCCACCCCCTAATTTATCACCTCCACTTCGCCAGCCACTAGGACCACCTTCTTTCATAATCCCAAAAACCCCATTCAAAACCCCAATCTACCACCTTTCAAAACCCTAAATAGATTTTTTTAACCCAAACCCTAATTCGAATACCCTCCTAACTCCCAATTCAAAAAAAAAAAAAAAAAAGAACCTGAGAAACTTAGAAGCCAAAGAATTAAGAAGGAAAAGATAGAAGGGCAATGATAAGATCGGCGTTAGCGATTATTGAGAGATGAAAGATTGAGTGAAGAGTGAGAGGGTTGAGTTTAGAGTGAGTGGGGCTAAAAAGCTAAAAAGCTAGTGATTGTTTATGTACATCTTCTATTTGTATCGTTTTTATCAAAAATGATACTAATACAAATATATTAGTATAGTTTTTAATAAACGATAATAATATAAATATATTGGTATTGAGTTTTTATAAAAACGATACTAATAGGTGTCTTATTAATATCGTTTTGTGTACAAACGATACTAATAAAGTCATACTAGTGTCATTTTCTTTAGAAATGATACTAATGGGGCGTTATTAATAGCCATTTTTCTACTAGTGCTAGCAACAAGATTTCAGAGTTGAACAATATGATGCTACAGATGCAAAAGAACATGGAGGCAATGTAGGCTCACCAAAAGCAATTGGAGACCCAGCTAGCTCATATTGCACAGTCTACAGCTCAACGGCAGTAGGGTCAATTACCTCCTTAACTAAATCCACCATCTCCAAGGGACCATTGCAATTCCATCAATACCAGAAGAGGGACCCACTACGAGGGCCCAAAGATTCCTACTGAAGATGCGATTATGAGATGGGAGCACAGAAGGGGAAGACTAGATATGTGGTGATCGAGGAGATTGTAAAGCTTACACCTTTTAATAAGAAAGATGGCATGGAGAAGAGTGCTCCAGTAGTTGATAAGCCCATTGATACATTGACACCTCCTAAGGTGCCACTACCTTTTCTTCATAGGGTAGACAGGATTAAGAAAGACAACCACTTCCGCAAGTTTCTCGATATTGTTAAAAATTTGCAGGTTATTGTGCCTTTCACTGACTTGATTACGTAGGTGCCTACATATACTAAGTTTCTGAAAGACATATTAAGCATGAAGCGTGAGTTGAGTTTGGTAGAGACCGTTGCTTTAACTGAAGAACGTTGTGCTATTTTGTAGAATAAGTCTCCACCTAAGCTCAAGGATCCTAGAAGTTTTTCTATTCCTTGTAATATTGGTCCACTGTTTATTGACAAAGCTTTAAGTGATTTATGGGCTAGTGTTAGTGTAATGCCATTGTCTATTTGTAGGAAATTAGATATGGTTTCTTTGAAATTTACTAACATTACTTTGAAGATGGCGGATAGAACCGTGAAATACCCAAAAGTTATTTTAGAGGATGTCCCAGTAGGAGTTCCGAAGTTTTTTTTATTCCCGTAAACTTCGTTGTGCTAGATATAGATAAGGATGCCCACATCCCTATTATATTAGGTAGATCATTTTTGAACACTGCAGGTGCTATTATTGATGTGAAGAATGGTAGTCTAACTCTTTTTATAGGTGATGAGGAGGTTACCTTCAACCTTGATAGTGTTTTGAAAAGCCCCATGTCAAAGCAATCTTGCTATAAAATTGACGTCATTCATGAAATTGATTGTGATGATTTGCCTCGGTCCGTTAAAAATGTTCTTCTGGAGGCCGTTTTGTGTTTGGATGTTGTTTCAGGTGAAGGAAGTATGAAGTCAGACATGTTGATTTAGGACCTTTCAGGAGTGGAGTTGAATTCAAAGGCGAACCTACAATTTTTGAAGCCGCCTCAGAATGTTTGTTCGGTAAACGAGGTAACATAACCTGAGATGAAACCCCTTCCCTCTAATTTGAAATAGGCATTCCTAGATGAAAAAGAGATACATCCAGTTATCATTAGTGCATCTCTTACTGATAGTCAACTTGAGAAATTGTTAGTTGTGCTTAAATGTCATAAAAAGGATATTGGTTAAACTATTGATTATTTGACTGGTATTAGTCCTGATTTTTGCATGCATCGCATTCATTTAGAGGAAGGTCTTAAACCATGCATACAAGGTCAGCGTCGTTTGAATCCTAACATGTTGGAGGTAGTTAAGAAAGAGGTCACTAAATTACTTGATGATGGAATTATTTATTCTGCTCTTGATTCTAGATGGGTTAGTCTAGTTCAAGTAGGGCCTAAGAAAGGTGGGACCACTGTTGCACGTAATGACAAAAATAAATTAATTCTCCCTAGAGTTGTCACAGGTTGGCGTATGTGCATTGATTACCGGAAATTGAATATCGCCACTAAAAAGGACCATTTTCCTCTCCCCTTCATTGATCAAATGTTAGAAAGGTTAGCGAGGCATAAGTATTTCTATTATGTGGATGGATACTCGAGATTTTTCCAAATCCCCATTCACCCATATGATAGGGAAAAAACTACTCTTACATGTCCTTATGGTTCCGAGCCATGTGTAATGCTTAGTGAAATGTTTGCAGGAGCATTTGACAAGCTTGTCAAGGCATTGAATTCATCTGATTGACTCTAGTAGCACAAGGTCGTGTGGGACCATTATAAACCAGCGCTTAGTGGGAGGCAACCCGTGCTTTTGTTTCCCTCATTCATGTTTATGTGTCCCGGGACGGGACAATGTTTAGCTTGGGGGAGGTATGTTTTACTGCTATCTTAGATCAGTTTTTATTGCTTTCTTAGGATCGTTGCTTGGTTTTTACCACTCACTAGGAATGGGAGCTTACTTGCAACACAAAAATATTATACTGTTTTCTTAGTTTAGTTCTAGAGAGAGTTTTTAATAGTTAGCTAATTGTTCGTCCCAACCTAAGTTTATTTGTGAACTTGACTATTCACATACCCCTTATGCTACTTTTGAAAACTTTAAGACTCTTGACTGCGGATGAATTCACATGTGTGATTTGCTGGCCATGACTTGATCTTTTATTGCTAGAATTCCTTGTATTGGTCAACTCTTTCAACCTTGCTTGGGTCTTGGACTTGAATTGTGTTAACGGGAGGATTAGAGTCACTTTTGTTTATAATGTTATTGATATTTCTTTCATGTGTACTTAGTTCCTGGTGCAATTATGATATTGGGTTTAATATTGGGTTCTAGTATTTTGTTGTGGTTTTGTGCATCTTGCACATGGCGAAAGGCCATCATTTCTTTTAGAGCCTCCAGAATTTCATATTTTAGTCATTTCCATACATATTTTCCCCTTGATCCCACGTTTAAGCTTTTATCTTTCATTTTTGTTTTTAACCACGTTACAGCCTTATTAGTCGTGCTTCATTGTCTGTTAGGATGCCCAAGCTTGGCTTGGGGGAGTTATGAGTAGCTGTGATGTTGTTGATGTACCTTTGATGGTGTTATTAGAGGATTGTTGGTGAAAATTGTTGGCATTGCTGTTTAGTGAGCTTTTTGAACAGGTTTCACATTAAGGCTCTGCATACCAATGTCGAGGCTGTTGCAAGTTAATTGAAAAGTTATATTTTATTCATGGCATAGTTATGTATGTGTGATGATTTTGTTTATTTCTTATTGTATTTAAACAAAGTCAAATCATTAAGATTCATGAACCTAGAATTTTATTATGCAGGAAAAATAAAGTGAAAAAATATAAAAGCATAATAAGATTAAAAGTTGAAAAGTGAAGTAAATGAAATTTTTGGTTTAAACGTAATTTCAAAGGAAAAAAAGAAGAGAAAAAGATTGAATTCATGAAAAAGAGAGAAGAGTAAAGCTTGTGATATAGTTGGTTGTTTTGTTGATTACAAATGGTGTTGATGAGAATTAAAGAAGAAGTTGGGTATAGTTTGGTTGGAATTGGTTGTTGGAGGATGTTGTTGATATAATTTGGAGTTGTTGACAATTTTCTTAGGTTTTATATGTTTACAGCCCACATTCCGCCATATTATCCCAAATTTATCCTACCCATCACCTTAGCCACGTTACAAGCTTATAAAAGTCCTTTTTGATCTTTGTGCACATACTATGGTTATTGTGAAGTGAATCCTTTATCAAGGTCGTAGAGTATTAATTGCATTTCGAGTCGACGTTAGGATGAGTGGATACCCTTTAAACACTTGCATGAGGGCGCGAGATGTGGATTTTAGGTTCCTAAAATTTGCATTTAAACACACTTTGCATTTGCATTCCATCTTTGGTTGGGAGGTGAGGGTTAGAGCATTATTGATATAAGCTCAATACAAAATGTGTGGAGTGACAACCCGTGAGCTATTCTAGTCATCGATCCATTAAACTTGCTTGGTTGGTTTTGTTTGACTCGTATTTAGGAAGGGTGGTAATTAGATGTTTTGATTGGTTGGCTTTGGTCCATGTGTTTTCGGATGTTCTTTTGAGTTATAATGGCTAGTTTGTTTAATGGAGTGAAGTTAGTTCTATTGTGTGTGCTCGGGATGAGCAAAGGTTTGGCTTGGGGGAGTTTAATGCATCTAATAATTATATTATTTTTCTACCCAATTCCTTAATGATTTATGAACTAATTAACACGTCTCATTTAAGCCAAATTTGATTCTAATAGTGTTCTTTTAGTATTTTATGTGGTTTTGTAAAGTTTTGTATGAAACGACAAATTTTCAGTTGATTTTACTACCTAATTTCGGCACTTGAGAGATGAAAATCACTTATGAGCATTTGGAAAATGATTCGGGACATTTTACAACTCATTGGAACAAGTTTGACGTCTTACATGACAAATTGGAGAAATATTAGAAGTAAAAGTGAAGAATTAAGAATTTATAAGTGAAAATTTTGACCACTGTACACTATTTTGTTCAAATCTCAAAATCTATAGATTATATTGATTTGATTCTTGTTGCATTGGAAAGTATATTAAAAGAGCTTTCCAAAGGTAGGTCACACGCCTCATGGAACTTTCTGTATCAAAAGTTATAGTGATTTCAAAATGACACTGAAATTATAGAAGCTTTGTCTTGTACTACGGGCGCATAGAACAAATGGATTTTGTTCTATGCGGGCGCATGTGAGACTTGTGAAGCCTTTTTACTGAACGATCAATTTTTGCACGAACTTAATTAATTTAAGCCCAAAACGCTATATATAGGGGCACGAATTACGAGGCATGACTTATGCTTTACATTATTCACTCTTTCACTTTTATGATTGTGTTTTAGCCTAATTAAACACTTTCTCTCTCCATATTATATTAGAATTAATTAGTGTTAGTGTTTTGTATAGAAGATTCATACTTTCATCAATTCAATTCAAGTTTCTTTTCCATTCAAGTTTGGTAATTTCTTTTCTCTTTCTTTGTCAATTATTTATAATTCATATTTATTAGTTTAATTAATTCATGTTAATTAGTTGTTTTGTTTGTTGATTAGTTTATGATTGTTTATCTAGTTAATTATTGCTCTTATTTGTTTAGGATCATGAAATTAATTTTGTTTATTTTTTTAGTTTTTGTAATAATGTGTGACTAGTGTATTTTCTAGGGTTTAGGGGATCCATAAACTCATATTAATGGACTATTATAATATCAATCAATTAGTTCCTGATTAGTAATTAAATTCCTATTATTGATTTCTATCGATTGCAATTAAATTGTGCGCAGGTTTAGTTGTAAGTCTGTAATTGTCGAAATTGAGGCCGAGAGGTAATATTACCACAATAAGACCACTAAATAATAGGCAAAACGAGTCTATGCGAGCGAGAGCCGGTAGAGGAGTTTTGAGGGAGTCTAAGTTTGAGAGAATTAGTGTGCCCTATTTTAATGTATTTTGTGGAATTGATTGGTTTATGTGTTATGAATTTGTTTATTTTTCATGGTGTACCGATTGCCCTAGGTTTTAGTCAATTTGAGTCAATGCTTAGTTTAATTTCGTTATTAATTTTGTAGTTAATAATATATCATAACCAAGGCCTTTTTTACAATTTAAACTTTTTAGTACTAGTAGTGTTTCATTGCTTCCCTGTGGATCCGATCCCTATTTCCCTAGCTATATTAGTTAGTGTTGTTTGGTTTATTTTTTAGAGGTGTGCAATAACCTGTTTAGTGGCTGGGCGAAACAAGGAGGATCCGGGCGAATGGAATTACTGCCGGGCGCGCATCACGTTTTCAGGAACTTAGAAAATTTTTTAAGGTGTGCAAATCGCCCGGGTGGCCGGGCAAAATGCGATCGATCCGGGCCAAATTAGGGGGGTCCGGGCGAATTTACATGCTCGCGACTCTCCTTTTTCCCCCTATTTCTTCTTCGCCAACCTCTTTTCCTCACTTCATCTCTATCTTTTTCTCTCTCTTCCTACCTTTACTCTTATTTTCTCACTCATAAACCCCAATCTACCATTAATCCTAAACTCATTCAAAGTTCAGAACTCTATAGCTTCCTCATCTTAACTCCAAATCACCTCAAATCTTCACCAAGCTTCATAATTTTTCACTCTCTTTCTTCCTCTCACAACAAAAATCACCAAAACCCCCCAAGCTACTCTACCCCAAAACCCTAAATTTCTTCAAAAATTAACAACATCTTAATGATGGCATCTAAGAGGCAAAGAGGAGAGTCAAGTGGAGCGGCTAGGAGGAGGCAACCACGACAAGAGGTCATCCCACGGGACCTGGAGTTCTCCATGGTAAGTTTCGCCTCCCATGAACAATGTGAGAAATTTATTAAGCTTAAACAACGACCTATTCTCCCTACTCACTTTTTAGTTCATACTATGTTACATGCTTTAGGTATAGTTGAAGAAACTAAGGAATGCCTTAGAAACATGGGCATGGAAATGTTTTTACTATGGATGTGTCAACTTATGCTGATATAACATATGAGTTCATGTCTAGTTTTAGGGCAGATCAACCGAACCCGCATAGGCCCGCTAGGGGTGTGTCCTTCCGACTTTTTAGGGAGAAACAATATGAAAAGTTAGTGGATTTCACTTTTATTTTTGATTTAGCTTGTATGAGTAAGAAGAAGGCTCCAAATGAATTTAATGATGTTAAATTGTGGAATAAGTTAATAGGTCAAACTACATAGAGTTGGCAACTAGGGCTGAGCAAAAATATTTGAAGAGCTGAAAATCCGAAAATATGATCTTATTTGATCCGATTTTTAGGATAATTGATCCGAAAAAGCGGATATCAATTACCTATTCAAATATTACTTTTGGCCTTTTGGATATCCGAATATCCAAAATTTTAAATATCGAACCGGATGTCCGAAATCTTTTGACCCCAGATATCTAGCTATCAACTTTAGTGTATTGAACCTACCAAAAATATAGGTCATTCCTATGATGTTCCGACTTTTGAGTATACTAAATTACTAAAATCAAGAATCTTACGGAGGAGTACTTCTACAAAAATTAAGTTATTTTGTATGATTGCTAATTGACGAGATTTAACATATTCATTTCTTTTATTTGGTACTTATATTGTTTTGTCATATTCTTGTGTTGCAAATATCTATGTTTTATTTTATGAAAGAAAAATTAGAAATAGGATATCCGGAGTATCCGGTCCGAAAATTATCGGATATCTGAAAATTTTGGATACGGATTCAAATATCGATTTTCCAAATTTTCGGATCGGATAACTTATCTGTGCGGCCTATTGGAAACATATCTCCGCTAATTTGATGCACCAACCTTCAGCCCGTATGGTACATCGCCTTATGGGATGGACTATATTTGGCCGCAATGAGGCACACACTGTCACTACTAGGGACATTGTGATCATGGGCCAACACTTGTTGGATGGCTCTTGCCCTTATAGGATTCTTGTTTCTCACCTCTTTGTTATACATTTGCAAATTTAGTGTAACACTTTTGCAGGCATAGATCAACATGGTAGGCCTACTGTTAATAATATTGTTTTCGGTGGTTTGGTTACGTTAGTTGCTCATAAATATTGGATTGACCTTGCTGCTCAGGTTACCCCTGTAGTTGGTATTCGATATTTGGGTTAGAATATTTTTCTTTTTGTGAGTGGATCAACTTCATAGACTGCTGCATATTCAGATGGTATGTCGGTTCACACAACAAATCATTTGCTATTTTGCCCAACCCCAGCATCATTGGGTTGGCACCTGATCAGGACTTCTGGACCATGCCCTTGGTCTCATCATCAGACAACATCACCGTTGCTAGCTAGTGGACATATGCGAGGAGAGGACAAGACCGACGTCCACTTCTCATCCTTCCACCTCCCACCCTTCTCAGGGATCCAAACCTAGTTCTTATTATGCAAGAGAAGGTGACTGGAGGACTACTATGGGTCAGCTGCAGGATCAGTTCATCGGGTTCTAGATTCAGCAACAGCAGATGATGGACCAGTTTGCCACTTTCCAGCAGGATCACAGATTGTTCATGTATCCCATATATGACCACTATGCTAGGATGGGTGTAGTTCAGCCATCAGGCCCGCACCCCTCTTGGTACACTTACCCTCATGGTGCTTATGGTGTACATGGAGAGGGCACTAGCAGGATGGGAGGAGATATTGGATCTAGAGCTGGAGTTGGTGGTGGTAATGATGATGATCATGATGAGGAGAGTGATAACATTGATGTTTTCCTCCAGGATTCTGATTAGTGGGTGATAGTCCCTACTCCCTTCAGCACTGAGGACATTGCTGAGTCCGGCTTGGGGAAGGTATGTTTTACTTGCTTTCTTAATATAGTTTTTTTGCTTTTTGGTGTAATGTTATTGCTTTCTTAGGATAGTCATATGGTTTATACTACTTGCCAGAAGTAGGAGTTTACATATGACTAAAAAATATACTGCTTTCATAGATTAATTTTTATTACTTTCTTAGATTTTAATTTATTAAATGATGATGAATGTGTTTAATTGGATGGATGGTGACTTCCCTGTGCCCCGCATTTTCTTAGAATGTTGTTGGTTGATTTAGGCATGTGATGAGCTATGTTTAGGGAATTGTTAACTTGGACTTGAACTTGATTTAGCTTGAATCAGTTTCTTATCTTGCCACTATAGCCATGTGTAGAGTAGAGGATTTAGCTAGATAATAGGAGGATTTGGCCGTATACATGATTATATGCTTATTTCTTTTCCTGTGTGCTTAGTTCCTGGTGTTTGTATGATCCATGTTATGGCTTTTTACTTTAGTAACTTGGCTTTAGTATGTTTCATGTCGCGTATGATAATAGGCATTCATTTCTTTTAGGATCTTTTAGATGATTCCATCATTTCTTTTAGGCATACCAATGTCTGGGCTACTTTTTGCAATAAAAAAAGTTGAAAAGTTTATATCTCATATTTAGCTCAATTATGTATGTGTGATGATTTTCACTATGACATGTCATTAAGAGTCGTGAACCTAAATATTAGAAAAGATAGGTTGAAATTTTTTTGAAAGAATTGAAAAAGAATGAAAACAAATATATGATGAATTGAAAAAAATTGGAAAAAGTGTTGAATCAAAAGAAGAAGAAAGAATGCTTGTGAATATTGGAAGTATTATTGAATTGGAAGTTTTATGGTGTGATGTGAATTTCATATAAAATTTGGTCTGATGGAGTTGAATGTTGTAGTAGTTGTTGATGTTCTTCCATTTCATATGCGTATAACCCGCATTTACCACCACATTATCCCAAATTTATCCTAACCATCACCCTAGCCACATTACAAGCTTAATAAAGACCTTTTTGATCGGCATGTACATGTTTTTAGTTCTTGTGAAGTGAGTCAATTGCCAAAGCTAGTGAGTATTACTTGCATTTCGAGTCGACTTTTGCATTAGTTGAGTGAATACCCCCTAAACACGTGCATGAGGTGTGAGATGTGGGATTGGATTTCTCAAAATTGCATTTAAACACTTTTTGCATTGCATTACAAATTAATTTTGGTTGGGAGGTGAGGGTGAGCTACATTGTTTAGATACTCAACATACATGTGTGGAGTGACATCTTGTGAGGCTCTAGCTATAGATCTCTATATCTTGCATGGTTGGCTCTATGATCTTTATTTAAGTGAATGGCGATCATGGGATTTTGATATGTTGGTATAGGAACTTACATGCTCAGAATTGCTTGAGTTGATTTTGTTTTACAAAGCTTTAGGGGTGAAGTCATTGTTT
Source organism: Suaeda aralocaspica (assembly GCA_016808085.1). NCBI lineage: Eukaryota > Viridiplantae > Streptophyta > Magnoliopsida > Caryophyllales > Amaranthaceae > Suaeda > Suaeda aralocaspica. The sequence continues at coordinate 376,769 of PYUH01000001.1, forward strand.
GTTTGATTTGTTTGCTTGAGGACAAGCAAAGGTTTGGCTTTGGGGAATTTTGTAAGTGCATTTTATGTTTATTATTTACCCTCGAATTATATAGTTTTTGGCACTAACAAGGCTCTTCTGAGCCTAATTCTACTAATTTTGTTGCTTTTATTGCCTTGTGTTTCGGTTTGCTATGTAATGCAGGAATTGGTGCTTTAATATCGGTTTTCCCGTATTCTTCAGCATGTGATGATTAGTAGAAGACCTTGACTACTCTTTAGAAGCGAAAGGAGAGTTAGGACGGGAATTAGAAAGTTAGTTGAAGCTAAAAGGTAAGGGTTTTAATTAAACGATCGAGCAAGAGCCCCTGGGACCTAGGGTGCAGTGCAACCGAGTAAATGACATTTCGCCCGGATCGAGCGCACTGTGCCCCGACGGAATGCATTCTACACGATTTTGGAGGATTTCCGACTTTTTAGATTATGTATATATAGAATTCATGTTTTGTAGCATATGTATGAATTATTCATAATATTAGGGCTTAAAAACACACTTTCTCTCTCTAGAAAAATACTCTTATGTTCAATCATTCAATCATTAAAATTTCAGGTTTCTCTTCAATCCTTTCTCTATTGTTATTTAATTTATGTTCTTAGTTTATAATTATGTTAGTTTATGTTTTAGTAGTTGTTTTAGTTTTTAGTTTTAGTTTTCATGTTTTAGATTTATTATTTCAATTTGTTTAGGTTTTTTTTTTTTTTTTTTTTTTTTTTGTTATATTTTTTTTTGGTTTTTTTTTTTTTTTTTTTATTAGTTGTTAGTTGTTAATTATGATTTTAGTTTTAATTTTATTGTAGAATTACTTTTCATGCTTTTGAATATGTGTGAGTAGTTTCCTTTCTAGGACTAGGAGATCCATGATTTAATTTCAATGTGTTGTTTGATGATTAATTAATACTACATCCGTTTTTTTACACTAGTGGAAAAAACGTCATTTGCTGCGGTTTTTTCCCGGGTATTTGCTGCGGTTTTGAACCGCAGCACTTATAGCAGCAGCAAATGATGAAATTTTATTTGCTGTGGTTTAACCGCAGCAAAAAATTGGGTTATTTGCTGCGGTTATTCAGGTAACCGCAGCAAATAACACACCAGAAACTGGAGGGAAACAGGATTATTTGCTGCGGTTCTTTGTAAAACCGCAGCAAATAGTGCAGTTTCCCACCAAAAAAACACTTATTTGCTGCGGTTTTGTGAATAACCGCAGCAAATAAGCACCCAAGAAAATAAAAAAAATTTTTTTTTTTTTTTTTTTTGCATTTTAAAGCAAAATTAGAAGCTGAAATGTTATACATACATAGAATCAATTATTTTCAATTGAATTACACTTCTATCACAAAAAAATACACTTCTATTCAACCATATCTATACATTCATTCAACCATTCCTATTCTTATTCATTCATTCAAGCATTACCATTCATAAAATCAATCATAAGCTCAATCTCATCTAAATATCTCATTCCAGCATCCATTACTCATTCAACCATTCTTTTGTTCAATCATTTATATATATAGTAGTCTCATTCAATCATTTATTTTATATAGTGTTCTCATTCATAACTCATATATAAACAAGCAAAATTCATTCACAAGCATTCATATATTCATCATTCAACCAACATCACAGCAATAGCCACAAGAACACAACCGCAGCCACAACAACACAGCAATAGACTATATATATTTATGTTTTGCTGACATAATCTCCATCAGGGAAGTGGTTACGATCACCCACCATTCGAGTTAGGCTACTTCAACAGGTTTTTAAGCCTGGAGCAACTCAAACCTCAATGATGTTGACCATGGTCATCACTTGAGTCCCTTCATCATTTGGAAATAAGGGACTATAAGGGACTATAAGGGACTCGATCATCATTTGGAAATAAGGGACTATAAAGGACTATAAAGGACTCATTTTTTATTAAGCAATTGTCGGACTATAAGGGACTCGATCATCATTCAACAATTGCATCACCATAAGAGATGCAATTGTCTGACCATAAGGGAATCAAGTAAGAAGGATCAGAAGGCAAGAAACCCTTGTTTTTCACCATGTCTGCAGAAATGTAAATGAATCACAAACACAAGGTCAAGCAGGATAAACTGCCTATAAAAGTTCCAAACACACGCATCCATGAAGTAGGTCCTTACTGAGACACAAACACAAACACGAACACAAACAGAACAGGTGTAGGAAAGGAAAGGCATGATTGAAGAGAAAGTCTAGAAAATCACAAACCACAAACAAAAACAAACCACCAAACCCAAAACCACCACAACCACAACCAAAAACAAACAACCAGCCAAACACAAAACAAACAACCAAAACAACATACAAAAACAACAAAATCAACACCAAAATATATGATAAAAATAGAAACCAAAAGAAAACAAAGCAAAGCTAACCTCAGAAGTCAATACATCACTAGGAAACAAAGCATAGACCTTGATCGAAACCTTTCAAAGCAACAAAGAACCTCTTACAGGCTATAAAGCAGAATTCGTGCAGATAAGAGAGTTCCTAAAGATCACCATTAGACAAAATATCATCATTAGATAGTGAAGTAGTGTTCGAAAGATCACTAAAAGTAGTAGGCTTACTATTGACTTAAAGGTAACTTAAAATATCCTCTCAAAGTCAAAATTCAACACAAATATTTGAATATTTCTAATGAATCATAGTTCATAATGTTCAGATTTTTTTTCCACCATATTTTTTTTTTTTTAATTCCTCTGACCCATTCTCCATTGTCTAAACCCATAAAAGTAATCAAAAGATCAAGCGGAAACTCGAAAGAAACATTATCCAATATACATCCACTCTAATATCTTCATCTCACACAAAATATATGATAAAAATCTCACCATGTAAACCAAAATATATGATAAAAATCGCCTCCAAAAGCCACCAAAAATCGCCTCCAAAACCCACAAAATCAGAACACAAAAATTAAAACACAAAATAAAAATTAATACTGAAAAATAAAACAAAAAGAAGGAGAGAAAAGAAGACGAGTAACAATAAATCAAACTATTAATTAAGATGATACTGTACTAAAAGGCGACTAATAATCAAAGTTCAAAAGATCTCTAATTTTTTTTGAAACAAAACAATAATTTTGTTCTGAACAAACAATAAAAACAAAAACCTAATTAAAATCATATGAACAAACAATAATCATCAAAAAATCATGAAAACCAAAACCTAATTAAAGAGAAAAACAACAAATACTTACAGTAACATCTTCGAAACTCCATCTGGTGAAAAGCTTGACTTCGTTTTGCAACGGATCAACAATAGCTTTAACTGGAATGGGAACTGGAGCTTCAACAACAGCCATGGTTATGGAGGAGAAAGAAAGTGAGAGAGAAAACGGAGGAGAGAGAAGGAAACTGTGTGTGGGGAGGGGGATATGGAGACTACGAAGCGTAGAAAACCCTAGATTGAGATGCGAGAATGAGAGAGGGAGTTAGGGTTAGAGAGATTGAGAGGGAGAAAGATCAGAAAGAAGGGGAAAGAAAAATGAGGGAGAATGAAGGGGAATTTGGTTAGAGAGATTGAGAGGGAGAAAGATCAGAAAGAAGGGGAAAGAAAAATGAGGGAGAATGAAGGGAATTAGGGTTAGGTGGGAAAATGGAGGGTTTGTGTATATATAGCCCTTTCGTTTGGGCTGGGCTTGAACGATTTTTTTTGGGCTGATTTATTTGCTGCGGTTATAACCGCAGCAAATAATAAAAAGAACCGCAGCAAATAAATCAACCGCAGCAAAATATTTTTCTTGTGTATCATCAACAACTATTTGCTGCGGTTCTTTAAAAATGTCAAAGAACCGCAGCAAATGTGGCGCAGCAAAATCCAATTTTTCTACTAGTGTTAGTTGCAACAAATGGGTATTTTTTGTGAGGTATAAAATATTCATTTGTTGCAATTCAAAAAGAACGGAGGGAGTATGATTTTTGGTGTTCGCGAATTCCTATTATCAGTTTATATTGCTTTCAATTAAATTCTGGCCAGGTTTGATTGTTAACTTGATATTGTCGAAATTGATGTCGATACGTAAGATTGCCGCAATTAGATCATAGTGATAATGGGCAAAACGAGTCTAAGTTAGCGAGAGCCATTAGAGGAGTTTTTAAGGAGTCTAGATTCGACATAATTAGCGAGTCTTAATTCAGGAAGCAATTGAATTGTTTATTAATTGTTATTCAATTCATTGATTGATTTATGGTGAACCGATGTCCTAGGCTAAGTTTATTGCTATATTTGCGTGTTTAATTTTTTTTAGCAATTAGTTTCTTAGTCACAATCATTCAAAAGCCCTTTATAGTAGAATAGTTTTTTAGAATTAGTAGAATTTCATTACTTCCATGTGAATTCGATCCCTACTTTCCTATTTACATTAATTGGAGTTATATGTTTATTTTTTATAGGTATACGACTGTCCCTCTCACATCATCAGCGAAAAACATGTGATTAATGAGAGGGGAATTTTTTTTTCCCTTACAGAACATGAATCATGGAGTTGCTATAATTTTAACGAGAATTTTTCAATGAAAAAGATGAAGAAGTACGAGGATAGAGGATCCCCTTAACGTAAACCTCTTGATGCGATAATTTTCTGAGAAGGAACTCCATTGTTCTAAACCTGATATAAACTGTCGAAATACATTGATGTATCCGTCGAATTCAGAAATGTTGGAAACCCATATTGTTGGAGGATCCTCATGACAAAAGCCCAGCCCACCCTGCCATAAGGTTTGCTCGGATCAACCTTGAGTAGAGCCACACGTTTCTTACCTGTTCTCTTCTTTTTCACCCAATTATTCAACTCATGAGCTACAAAAGCCGAGTCCCTCATTAGCTGTTCTAGAATAAAAGCATTATGAAAATCTCCCACAATTTTCCTTCAAAATTGGCTTTAGTCAATTTACCATGAATTTGGAATTGATTTTTTAGGTAGTGTTACATAGACTGATTAGGAGAAACTAATCGAACCTTGAGGGGGAAGAAATTTTGGGAATTAAGGCAATGAAGATTTTATTGACCTCTCGAAGCATGAAACTTCTATTGAAAAAACTTAACACCACCTGGGTGACTGTATATTTTATTGAACCCCAATGCTTGTGAAGAATAGTGGGGAAAATCCATCAGGACCTGGTAATTTGAGAGGTTTTATTCCAAATACCGCCTGCTTGATATCATTTTAAGAAAAAGGTTGTTAAAGGTGAGCAATCTTTTAATAAGTGAGCCGATGAAGGTCATTAACCCGCAAATCAACAATAGAGGGCAACTAACTAAGGGGGCCCAATAGCCGGGGTAAGTAAACTGCCAAAGAAGGAGGCAACGCCTCAGTTATATTTTGTTGCTCATATACCCAGGTACCACTGAGGTCTTAGATTATATTAATCTTATTCTTTACACCTCTGATTTTGACAGATTTGACGAAGTATGCTTTATTTTGGTCCCCCAATTAGCCCCACTTAATTCAAGCACGTTGTTTCCAAAAAAAAATTATGTTTCATCAACAGAAGTAGCTATTTTGTTAGATCAGTTACATCGAAGGGATTAGAAACGTTGAACTGGGACTTACCCAAGTCTTCATTAATACCATTCCATTGAATATTATTCTTTGTTTTGAACTCTAGAGACTAAGATCTAAAGCAGTGAGGACTCTCCCAATTCCCATTGTAGCCCAAAAGGTTTAGTTCCAATTGAAAAGAAGCTCAATTATCTGTAATAAGTTTTATTGATTTAGGATTTTGGCTAGGCTTTAATTTTATAAGGCCTTTTTTTTGTGTGGATTGGGGTTTGTTGAGAGGAGGATGGGACCATAATCCGAAATAAAGATAGAGAGGTTGGTGATTGTAGTTTCAGGGTAGCGTAACAGTCGCGGCATAACCCCTATCAAGTGTTTCGTAAACAAAACCATCATATCATTGTTTGTTACTCCTGGTAAAATAGACACCATTAGAGGAAATTAGGATCATATTATTCTTTTCTTTAAGGTCTAAAATAGGTTAGATCCCTGCAATAACTTTGGATCCCCCATTTTTTTTATCAAGGGATTCAATTTGACTAATATCTCCTATGAGGATCCAGTTATCAGTTTTGAGTTGGAAATAGTGTTCAGGTATTTCCAAACCTCAATTCTTTGAGGGTTATAGGGGCTACCATAAACAAAAAAGACATAATAAAAAGGCGAAGGACAGTAGTTTACTTTTACCAAAATGAGGTGGTACGAGGTAAACACCACCTCTACAACCATCCTAGGTGGCCAACTGAGAAATAAGCCACGTTAGAGTCAATTGCATCAACACCATGAAAACAAGAGAGGCCAAGGTTGGAGAAAATTTTTGGACCTCAGACACCTTACACTTAGGTTTAGGAAAAAAAAAAAAAAAAAAAAAAAAAAAAAA
>PYUH01000001.1:383248-423448 GCA_016808085.1 Suaeda aralocaspica
AATCTATGCCTCCCCTAGAGCATATCAGCACAAGCTAGATGCGCAGCTTACCTTTCATATTCCTGTGACATTGCCGGAGTCCTTTGCCCGAAGGGGCCTGTGTGAACCTACCCTCAGAACCTTCAAGTGGGTCATCAGAGCAATTTCGAGACTCTGGGCCATGTAGTAGAAGCCATCTCCATACACCAAGTTGAACCCGGGGAAAATAGCACTGGCGTCCCCAAGAGTACTGCTTAGCTACACAGCCAGAATCCATACACACACGCCGGGAACGCCTACTATAGGGAGATGGTCTCGGCCACAACACAGGGCGGACCCCTTGGGGACCCTCCTATGCCCGGTATCCAACGAATGCATGGTGTCATGGGTCACCTCGGACAGCAACAGCATGCACACCACCCTATACCGATCCCGTACACCCAATACCGTCATTATGGCGACAGTCGTAACACCTTTGATATGGAGTGATGGCTTGAGGCATGGTATTGTGATATGACTACTCACAGTGAGGCCAGGGGTACTAGTGATAATTTTTCCTTTTTAAGGTATGAACCATTAAGTAAAGAAGGAGATAAATAATTAGTTAAAGTTAATAGAAATAAATAAAAGAAAGTCCATATCCGAACTAAGCTCTATAGAAAACAATTAGCTTTTATGGAATAGAGAAAATTGTATGGAAAAAACATAAGCTCATATAGAATCAAAATAATATCATATAGACTCATCATACATCACCATAGAAATGAATTAAAGATCAATGAATTGAGATCTTTTAACAATTTAATTAACGAGGAGATGAGGGGTGGGGTTCTTTCCATGGCTAACAGGGCAAACCATAGCAGTAGAAAAACAGACAGACATTCATTTTCTGCGAAGACCAAGGGATATAGACATTACTAGCGTTTAGAACAACCATTAAGGGAAGCTCTATATTGTTTAAAAATGTGGGGCAGGGATGATTGATTAATGCCACTTTAATGATGCTCCTCTATGGGTTAAGAAGCGAAGAGAAACCTTTACACGTTAATCACTTCAATATCATCACCTCAGTTAGAGTTCACTTTAATAATCTAAAGTGCCTCTAGTTCTAGAGTTATCTGGAGTTGAGAAAAACATCTTTGCTTGTATTGAACTTAGATATGAGGGAGTCACTCTCAACTTCTTAAACATTGTGGTAAATTGGGCATCGCCAATCACATGTAAATAGGCAACGCATACACAAAGTTCTCAAGTCCATGCGGTGTTTAACAACCAATCATAGTTCGTTTATTTCAACACCACCCACAACCATCTGCTATACCCCCGAGTTTAATTGGACTGCGTAATTTGGAGGAAAAGCACCAGTGATATCAATTTTACTCCTAAACCCTCAAGACTTTGAACCACAGACACATCAGATGCCTCTATGACAGATTTTCTGAGACTTTCCCTAGCTGTACTAATCCAACCGAGGAAGGAAACGATACAGAAGACACGAAGAAATGACGAAAGAATCAATCCATCATGATGAAGACATGTGACGATAATTTGACATATGATTTTGACCAAGATCCACCCACCATTCTGAACAATAAGAAGCGCAAAGGCAGTGATTCCGTAACTAACTTGTCCTATTCGTCCCACATCCAGGAGCAGGCCAAAGCAAACGATGAAAAGAGTTCCAGAAAAAAATGTTATGGATGAGATAGGAGGCCATTCAACACCCAAAACTCAAAAAATGGAAAACCACCCAACGGCGGACTAACACATGTTAGGGGCAAATTATTATGTGCTCCCCGGGAGCATAATTAGTAATGTACTCCCGGGCGCGTGTGATGCACATTGTGTGTGTAAGGCGTAATATCATTTTGTAGAGTGTATATTTATTTGGAGAGTGTAATATTCATTTTCCAATAAATATATATTTAAGTAGTAATTCACATTATTAATCAACTTCTCTTTTTTGTAACATTAATGAACAAAATCAGGTAAAAAATTAATATTCAATTTGAACATGAAATGATCATAATAAAAGCATAATCTTAATTTTGGAACTACTATTTATTATCCTCAAAATTGTGCTAATCAAAGTGGAGTGAGACTCATTTTCAATAATATAGTTATATGTTAAAAACCGGGAGGGGGAGGGCAATAGAGAAATCATACGGCACGGAAGGAGGACAAACATGCAGAGGTTGAAGGGGGGAAGGCGAAAAGGTGCAGGGGGGTAAAAGGGAGTACACGGGGGGGAGGAAGAGTCACGTGGGACGGAAACTATACAGGGGGCCTGCGGTGAAAGGGAGGAGCAGGACAGCAGCCTGAGGAGGAATCGAGGGGCGAGAAGGAAGAGGGCACGGGGGACTGAGTAAGATGGAGTGTGCGCACCGGGGACCGAAGAGCGGGAGGCAAAGCAAAAGGCAAGAGGCAGCTCGGGCAAGGGAGAAGAGGCAAAAAACACCCGAAAAGCCGAGCAGCGTGAGGTCGGGAGGGAGAAGAGGAAGGCGGGGGGGAGAGGGAAGGAGGCGCCGCCGCAGGCATCACCAATCGGCGGGGCGGGCACCGGCAAACAAGCAAATTAGTGAAGAGGCAGGAGGAAAAAAGGCAGACGATGGGCGGGACAGAAGAACAGCGCTCGTAACTCAGGTTGAGAACTGTCAAAAGTGAATAGGGAAATGAGGAAAGGGGGGAAGGGGAGATGCAGTGGTAAGACAAAAGCATTCACGCGCTAGGTGAAATGGAATATGCCAGTCTAGACAATAACGGGTATGGCAAAGGAGGCAGTAAAGGCAGGAAGAGGGCTGCAAGAAAACACTAGACACGGGAGAAATAAGAGTACAAACAGTGCAAAGGAAGCATAGGAGGCAGGGCGCGAACCAAATGGGGGGTAAGAGGAGGGGAAACAAAGGGGCAGGGGAGGGAAGGTGGCACGGCAAGGAAACGGACGAGTAGAGGAAATAGAGTAAGAGCAGCAAACGGCACGAGTAGAGGACAGAACCGAAGGCGGGGAAAGACACAGAACCGAGGGGGGAGAACAGACGCAAAGGCGGCGGGAAAGGAGGGACCAGGGAAGGGGGGGGACAACAGGGCGCGGGCGCGAAGGTGGCAAGGATCGGTCCGTCGTAAAGCTGATTATGGAAAGGTTGTGTGGAAGAAAGGGGGGGAGAGAGAGAGAGAAGAGATAACAAAGGGAGAAGAAAAGTGGGGGAGAAATTATGAAAATTAGTTTCGTCAAAAAGGAAAAAGGATAGATATATAGCTGATATACAAGCGGATTGGAGAGGGGGGGGAGGATAGAGAACCAGGGGAGCAGAAGTAAACAGGGGTATGTTAGGCCAGTAAGTTCAACATACCACAGGGCCCAGTTGCCTGGGTGGCCGCGTAGGGGATGGTGCAGAAAGGGGGCAACGTAGCCCAGGACCTAAGGCTGGCGCCAGTGGTCTTACGGGGTCACGCACGAAGTTCGGCACCACAAGCCCCTAGAGGGGGACCACCAACCCCCGCAGACGGCTACGACGAGGTGGAAGCGGCCCCGCGGGGGGCCCCGCGGGATGAGCACGGGACACCGGCCGCCAGCCAGTTGAGGGACACACCCAGCCCCTGGGCACGGGGACGACACCGGGCGGCGGCCGAGGGGGCCGGGGCGCGACCGGGGCATGCGGGGCCGGTCCCCGGGCCAGAACAAGTTGCGAGCCCGGGGCGGAATGGAGGGGGGGGCCCGAACAAGACGCGCCCGCCAGGAATGCGGGCCGCGAGGTCCCAGGGAGGCTGAGACGGAGATCCAACCCGGGGTAACGAGGAAGAGCCGAGACCCGCAGGGGACCGGAAAAGGAGAGTAATCGAACAAAAAGACAGCAAACGACGGCGCGGGGGGGAGAAGGCCAGGAGGCCAAGTGGGGGAGAGCAAACAAGGGAAGTGGCCCACCCTGGAAAGCGAATCTTCTGCCCACGCAGGGCGGGGGCCCACGCCACCAGAAAGTCGAGCCCGACGCGCTCGCGCCCCAGGCAGCATATAGCATGCGTAGGTCCCGCCCGCGGGGGGGGGGGGCCCGCACCAAGCACCACGTCGAAAACCGGAGGGGGCAAACCAACACGCACGCCCAGAGGGGGGGGCTGACCGATTTAGCATGACGGGCGGAGTTGGAAGGGATGAAGAGGGGGATAAAGGAGCGACAGGGGGCGTTAACACGCCCATGCCCGAAAAAAAGATGCTTAGAAACGAGGGCGATGTGGGCACGGGGGGTGTCGGAAAGGGCGGGGGCTTGCCGAGGTTGTGTACTCTTCCACCTTCTAGTTCTAAAAGATTAACTATGGACACTCCTACTAGGCTGGGGGGAGAAAAATCTCCTGAAGGAAGAGAGGTGTGGCTTAACCAAGATTGGGTTGCGATGGGACCGCACTGGTGTGGCTTACCATAGGAAGGCCTAAGGTTATCCCTGAATATCCTACCTATCCGTAGAAGTACAGGGGAGTGGGAAATAAGAAAGGCTCTAATTTCCCGTTTTTTAAGTTTATTTATTGATGGTCATGTGTTAGATTTTCTTTTTTTCAAAAAAAAAAAAAAAAAAAAAAGAAATCTAACACATGCACATCAACTAAAAAACTTAAAAAACCTAAAATAGAGCCTTTCTTCTTTCCCACTCCCCTGTACTTCTACGATAGGATATTCACGGGATAACCTTAGGCCTTCTCTGGTAAGCCACACCAGTGCGGTCCATCGCAACCCATACCTCTGGTAAGCCACACCTCTATTTCCTTCAGCAGATTTTTCTCCCCCCAGCCTAGTAGGAGTGTCCATAGTTAATATTTTAGAACTAAGAAGGTTGGAGAGAGTACACAAACTAGAAAGACCCGATACTTTCCGAACCACACGAGACCAAACTCGCCCTAGTTTATAAGCACTTTTTTTAGTGGAATGGGAGTGTAACGCCACTGTAGATACTTTATCCAAATCTTAATCACTTCAACTACGCATCATGCTCAAATCGTCAGCCAAAAACTCTGGGAGGGCCGTGTGAAAACTAAGGTTTTCATAAGTTGGTGACTGGTGAGGGGCCAAACAAAAAGAGGGAGGGAACAAGCATGATATGCTGCATGGGAGAGAGAGTAGGGCTAGATATTTCTTGTGGAGTGGGAAAAGAAAAAGAGTGGGAAGATTCTCCAGGGGTAGTGGTCCAATCATTGTTGATATAAAAAATTGGAATACTGGAATTATCCAAAGAGCAGTAGTTTGATGTATTTTTTTTAGATTAATATAATTTCAGGCACATGAGGTACTAGGATATTAATAGTAACAGGGTTGGATTCATGTCTAATGCATACATGGGAACTAGAGGAACGAATAATGGAGGTATTGTTAGACCAAAAATCCATTAAAGGAAAAGGGATAAGAACTTGTTATGGAAAGGGACAAGGCCGAATAGAAAAGGGAGAAAAGGACCACTAAGGAAGAAGAAAAGGTGTAGTAAAAGTGAAAAGAGGATGGGTGTTTAAATAAAACGATGGAGGACGGTTGTCAAGTGCTAATACAGAGGGGAAAAAAGAGGGGAAGAACTAGTAGTGAATGCGGGTGGTTGGGGGCATATCTAGGGGATTGTGGTGCCGTAACTTCTGTGAGGAAAGAAAATGTCGAAAGACCTTAGGTACAGGGCTACGTTGACACATTTCATGCAAAATCCCATAGAGGCCTAATCCAAGCAAACTGGGCCCTGTGGTATGTTGAACTTACTTGGCCTAACATACAATTGTTATATTATGCTCCCATGAGTATATATAGAAATATACTCCCCCTCTAAAATCAGCTTATATGTATATATATATATCCTTTTTCCTTTTTTTGCGAACTAATTTTCATAATTTCTCACCCAATTTTCTCTCTCATCTTTGTTATTCTCTTTCTCTCTCATCTCACCAAATTTTATTCAAATAACTTTCAAATTCAGCTTTAACGACGGAAGATCAATTGAAAATCATAGAAGAAAATGTTAAAAACATTCAAATTGTAAATCAATTTCAAGCAGAATTTGAAGATGATTATCAAAAAATAGGTATGTGTATTTCAATTAGGGTTATTGTAATATAATAAGTGAATGTTTTGCTTGATATTACTCTATTTAATATAATATTCATCTTTCCTTGAGTGAAAAATACATACAATGAACATTTGTTCAACTAATATTAAAACCAACTTTTGTTTCGAGACCTGAATAATATGCATAATTTGCAATGTAATATTCATTTTACTCAGTGTAATATTCGTTTTATTGAATGAAATATTTACTGCCTTTAATGAATACTTTGAAATGACACGTTCATTTTATAGAATGGAATATTCATTATCAACTAGCTAGTGAATGCTTTTGTCTAAAACATGAATATTACATTAAACAATCTTACATAAATTTAAATATTCATATTTTGAAAGTTTACAACATTGATTTACGAACGATGTATATTATGTAAAGAAAATATATTATGCCTTATTCTAATGAATATTAACAATTTTGAATTTTTTTTGCAGGTGCACGAAAGAATGGTAGATGAATGATGAGGAGAATTAAATTACATTCAAGAAAAGAATTGAATATTATACATCAAGAAATAAATATGACATATATTTTAGGTGAATATTATTCATTTGAAGATGAATATTGCATTTTTGCTTTTGAATAAAGATAAATAAGTTCAAAGGTTGAGAAAATAAATATTACTCAGTAAAAAGTGAATATATTACTTATCAGAAAAATATATTACTCATCAAGGATTGATTTAATGATAATCAAATTTAAAAGCAGAACACATGTATATTATTCCGTACAAGGTGAATATTACTCACAAAAGTGTATATCACTTTTAAAAAACTGAAAATTTTAGAATTAAAAACTTAAACCTATCGCATTGTTTGTAATATCATTCATTGAAGTATGAATTTTATATATTGGAAATAAAAATCAAGTGTTTAACATATAATATTATTATTGAAAAATGAGTACTGCAACTCACTCTTATTAGCACAATTTTGAGGATAATAAATAGTAGTTCCAAAATTAAGATTTATGCTTTTAATTATGATCATTTCATGTTCAAATTTGAATATTAATTTTTTACCTGATTTAGTTCTATAATGTTAACAATAAGAGAAGTTTGATTAATAAATGCTGAATATACTACTTAAATATATTATTTATTGGAAAATGAATATTACACTCTCCAAAATAAATATTACACTCTACAAAATGAATATTACGCCTTACAACACAGCATGTGCATCACACGCGCCCGGGAGTACATTACTAATTATGCTCCCGGGAGCACATAATAATTTGCCCCTAACATGTGTTAGTCCGCCGTTGAAGGTGGTTTTCCATTTTTTTGAGCTTTTGGGTAGTTGAATGGCCTCCTATCTCATCCCATAACATTTTTTTCTGGAACTCTTTTCATCGTTTAGCTTTTGGCCTGCTCCCTGGAGTGTGGGACGAATAGGACAAGTTAGTTACGGAATCACTGCCTTTGCGCTTCTTATTTGTTCCAGAATCTGGTGGGTGGTCATCTTGGTCAAAATCATATGTCAAATTATCGTCAATCATGTCTTCATCATGATGGATTGATTCTTCGTCATATTCTTTCGTGTCTTCTGTATCGTTTCCTTCCTCAGGTTGGATTAGTACAGCTAGGGAAGTCTCAGAAATATCTGTCATAGAGGCATCTGATGTGTCATGTGGTTCAAAGTCTTGAGGGTTTAGGAGTAAATTGATACTCATGGTGCGGTTTTCCTCCAAATTACGCAGTCCAATTAAACTCGGGGAGTATAGCAGATGGTTTGTGGGTGGTTGAAGAATAAACGAACTATGATTGGTTGTTAAACACCGCATGGACTTGAGAACTTTGTGTATGCGTTGCCTATTTACAATGTGATTGGCGATGCCCAATTTTACCACAATGTTTACAGAAGTTGAAGAGTGACTCCCTCATATCTAAGTTCAATACAAGCAAAGATGTTTTTCTCAAACTCAAGATAAAACTCTAGAACTAGAGGCACTTTAAGATTAATTAAAGTATGAACTCTAACTGAGGTGATTGCTATATGAAGTTGATTAACGTGTAAAGGAATTTCTCTTAGCTTCCTTAACCCATAGAGGAGCATCATTAAAAAAGATGGCATTAATCAAATCTCCCCTGAACCATTGTTTAAACAATAATAGAGCTTCACTTAAATTGGTTGTTCTAAACGCTAGTAATATGTCTATATCCCTTGAGTCTTCGCAGAAAAAAATGAATGTCTTGTAACTGATTTTTTCTACTGCTATGGTTTGCCATGTTAGCCAATGAGAAGAAACCCACCCCTCAATCTCCTCGTTCTTGAAATATTAATGTTAAAAGAAATCTCAATTCAATTTGATCATTTAATCTCATTTCTGTATGATGTTATGATGATTCTATATGATATTATTTTGATTCTATATGAGCTTATGTTTTTTCCATACAATTTTATCTTATTCCATAAAAGCTTATATTGTTTCTATAAGAGCTTATGTTAGTATATGACCTTATCTTTAATTTATTTCTATATAACTTTAACTAATTATCTTATCTCATTTCTACTTAATTAGGTTTTCATACCCTTAAAAAGAGAAAAATTATCATAGTACCATGGCATCCAATGTGAGTAGTCATTATCACAATACCAAGCCTCAAGCCATCACTACATCCAATAACAAGGTGTTACGACTGTCGCCATTAATGACGGTATTGAGGATGGTTAATGACGGTATTGAGGGTGGTGTGCATGAAACTAGCTTGCTGTCACGAGTGACCCAATGACCCACTCATTGCATTGGAACGAGGGCATAGGGATCCCCAAGGAGAGCCGCCCATGTGTTGTGGAAGCTACACTTATCTCCCTATAGTAGGCAGTCTACAGGAAAAGATAGTGTTGCAGGATAATACTGGATGTGCAGATAAGCAGTACTCTTGGGGACGACAGTGCTATATTTCTCTAACGAGGTTCAAACTTGGTGTAAAGGTTGTCTACTACATTGGAAGAGTATGAAATGCTCTAGAACCTCATTGAATGGTCTAGAGTAGTACGGCACATTCCGGAAAGGTTCCGGAACATTGTAGGATATTCTAAGGTAAGTGACTCTAGATTGTTCTTGTATGCTCTAGTGGATGCATAGATGTTTCTAGAGTATTCTCACATGTACATAAGAGTATGTAAAGGCTAGAAAGTTCTACATAGGGTATTGTGTAGAACCCTCCATTTGAGGAGGTTAGAATGTTCTAGATTAGACATAGTAGGAAGGGGTGTTGCCTATAAATACCCAAGGGATTCATTTGTACAGGCATTCAGAAAATTGTAGACACACTCACACATTAGTAAAAATCCTTTCAAGCACTTGTGTTCTTGCTAACTATCTTCTTAGCCAAATCCACACAAACACATTAACTACCTTTCTTAGCAATACTTAGCTTAGCTTTGGGGTTGCCTGCCTTGTCTTACGACGAGAGTGTAAGCGAGTGGCACACGTGAGCGACTAGGGAAAGAGTCAGCACGTGATAAGTGGTATCAGAGCCAGGTTGGCCGTATTGCCGTCGGGTTGAGTGGTTGTTCCTACGTTTGTGTGACAATGGCATCTAACAAGGAGAGTGTAGTTGTTTTAGGAGACGAACAACCAGCTGGCAAGAAGCTTACTAAGAACGAGCTTGAGGTTAAGGTTGCAAAGATGGTGATGAGTCTTGGTGATGCCTTTGACGACATCACTAAGCTCGATGAGAGGGTTGAATCCCTCGAGAATTCCATGCCCGCACTTGAGGCCCGAGTGGGGACAATGGAAGAGAAAGAGAGTAATGTGGCACAAGGGCTTGTAAACCAAATGGATGATGTGCTACGAGCGGAGATGGGGATCATCCGTGATACTCTTAATGGGGAGCTCCAAGGGTTGAAGGAGCTCGTTGAGTCCCTCAAGGGGGACATCAACTTGTGCAAGGCAGCATGGGCAGGGGGTGCCCCATTTCGGGAAGGGCCTAAGATGAAGATTCCCGAACCGCAAAAGTACCAAGGGAAGAGAGATGCTAGGGAGCTCGACAACTTCCTTTGGAGTGTTGAAAAGTACTTCGATGTAATGAGGGTGGACGATGATGTATCCAAGATCAACACCACCACAATGTACTTGGGGGATGATGCCATCCTTTGGTGGAGAAGGTGCGAGTCGGACATTAGGCATGGGGTTTGAACCATCAACACATGGGACGAGTTCAAAGCCGACTTCAAGAAGCAATTCTATCCAGAGAATGCCGAAGAGTCGGCCATGAAGAGGCTTCGCGGGTTAAAACACACCGGTGCTATCCATGAGTACGTGAAACAATTCTCAACCCTTATGTTGGAGGTGACACAGCTGCCCGAGAAAGCACAACTTCTCTACTTCATGGATTGTCTTCAACGATGGGTCGAGCAGGAGTTGAAGAGGCGTAACGCGCAAACATTAGCTGAGGCCATCGTAGCAGCCGAGTCCTTAATTGAATTCAAGCACGATTCAAAGAAAGACAAGAACAGTAAGAAGGGCAGTGACAAGGGGAAGGGTGGGGGAGCAAAGCCCACCAACGATCGCGGAAGTGAGGGAGGCAAGCCATTCGAGAAGAGGGACAAGGGGAGGTCCAACTACGATAAGCAAGCATCTGGAATTGAGATTTTAGGTCAAGTGAGGGGTCTTGAGGACATGAAATTTGGGAAAACAGAGAAGTTACCAAAAAGAGATGATAATTGGAAGAAGAAGAGTATTTTTTTTTTAAATTGCCTTATTGGAGTAATCTTCCACTTCGACACAATCTTGATGTCATGCACATAGAAAAAAATGTACTTGACAATATCCTTGGTACTTTGTTAGACATTGAGGGAAAGTCAAAAGATACTATAAAGGCTAGACATGATCTAAAGCGTGTTAAAATTATGAAGCATTTATCTCCAAGATTTATAGATGGAAAGTGGCATATTCCTCCAGCACCTTACACTTTGTCCAAGGCTAAAAAGGAAAAGGTGTGCAAGTTCTTAGAAACTATAAAGGTTCCAGATGGGTATTCCTCCAACATTTCAAAGTGCATAAAGCTTGAGGAGCGTAAGATATGGGGGCTAAAATCACATGATTGCCACGTGCTTATGGAGCAATTGTTACCACTTGCAATTCGTGGAGTGTCATTACCCAAAGTTTATGAGGTGATAGTAAAGTTAAGCTCCTTTTTCAGAAATCTTTGTTCTAAGACATTGAAAGTAAAAGATTTGGATGATATTCAAAGTGAAATAATTGTGACTTTATGTGAGATGGAAAAGATTTTCTCCCCTCATTTTTCACGATCATGGTCCACTTGTGTGTTCACTTAGTTAATGAAGTAAAATTAGGTTGACCAGTACAATATCGTTGGATGTACCCGATTGAAAGGTAATTCCCATGAAAATTATTGAATATATTATTTCTAAATTTTACACTACCTTTATTTTCCAANATTTATTTTTCAAGTACATAATTATTATAACTTATGTAATATTATTGATTTGTAGACTTCTACGCAAATTTAAGTGTTATGTTCGAAATAGAAGTAGGCCAGGGGGTTCCATTGCTGAGGGCTACATCATAGAGGAATGTATGTTTTTTTGTTCAAAGTACCTACATGACATAGAAACAAGATTCAATCGACTAGAAAGGAATAATGCCGATGAAGAAAGTGATGATTACCAAGGACTATCATTATTTTCACCATGTGGTATTCCTTTAGGAAAGGCTAGTTGTAGATCTCTTTCTGAGCAGGAGTTAATTCAAGTCCAAGAATATTTACTCAAGAACTGTGAAGAGGCTCAAGAATACTTACGATACGAGTCTTCATTTTTTAGTTGGGATTTATAAGAGAAAAAAAATCCTAAAATATGTGATAATTCTTCGTTTTTCCTCCTAGTGAATACGAACAAGAAGCATGTGGAAAAGGTTTAATCGAATGGTTTCGTGAAAGGGTCTGTAAATTGTTAAATTTTTAAATTATAAAATTCAAGTGCAATTACGCTAGCAATTATAATGATGTGGCTTTTCTCAGGTATTAGAAATTCCCGAGGAAGATAATATTCAAGTGGTGAAAGATTTACGAATATTGGCCTTAGGTCCTTTGCAAGGTGTCCAGTGTTTCAATGGATGTATCGATAATGGTTTCAGGTTTCACACAAAGGATGTAGAAAATAAGAGGGTAAATCAAAATAGCGGTGTTATGGTTAAAGGTATTTCTGGGGCCAAAGAAGAAGATTATTTTGGGATACTAACCGACATACTTGAGGTTCAATATTTGGATGGAAAGCGTGTGATATTGTTTCGTTGTGATTGGTTTGATGTTCACAAGGTTGGTAGAGGAATTAAGGTTGACAAATACGGCTTTGTGAGTCTAAATAGTCAACGTTTGTTGGCTACGAAAGAACCTTTTGTGCTTATGTCTCAAGCTCAACAAGTGTTCTACGTTAGAGATGGATTTGATCCCAATTGGCTTGTTGTCATTGAGACTCATCCAAGGCATCATTAAAAAGTTTCTGAGAAGGAGGTCAGTGAAGATGATGGGGATGCATTACAACAAAATCAAACAAGGTCCTCTCAAGATGCATTTTTCTCAACAATGGATGTGGATGATATTGATGATCAATTTGTTGGCGTAAGAGACGATGTTGGGGATATGATAATTGATGCTACCCAGGAAAACCAACCTAAAGAATTTGATGAGAATGAAGCTGTCATTTTTTTATGACGATGATTGCAATGATGAGGATGATTATAATGATGAGAGTGATACGGATAGTGACTTCTCGGATAGTGATGATGATATTGATCTTGCATGATTAATATTTTTGTTTCTTTGTTATTTTTTGCAAAACTTCTTAGCCATTTAACATTTTTAGTTTATGTTTCTTTGCCATTTTTAGTTTGTTATCTTTCTGATCCCAATGCTATATATTGATTTCTTTGATACCAATGATGTCAATGTTAACAACATATTGTTTTACTCACATTGTGCCACATATATTGACAGGCTTTGATCCATTGATATGCAAATATCAGTATTCACATTTTTTCTAAAAATAACTCTAATATGCAGATATATTGTTTTCTTTGATTCCAATGTTGTCAATACATGTTGTCTTGTTGCCTTTTTTTACTGATAACTATATTATATAGTTGTTGTATATTCATATCTACTACTTGAAACAGTAGTCCAGATGGCAAGGTATGGAGGTAAGGCAACTTCAAAGGAGGTGAATGAGTACGAACAACAGAGGCTTCTGACAATTCAGGCTAATAAGGAGTTTCTACAATCCTTGGGCATAAAACGTCTTGCATCCTCTCTCACAAGCTTGGTTGAGAGCACAAAGGAGAAGAAAAGAAAGCAAAAAAGCATAGTATCCCAAGAAGATGATGATTATGTCCCCGAAGATGAACTGACTAATAAGGATAATGAAAAACAACCTAAGCTTGGAGTGTCAACAAGGGTATGAAAATAGTTTAAGATGATATTAATTACTTTTTTTTTCGTTTTTAATAAATTTCAAATGTTCTTATCGAATTTTGAATTTTGAATTTTGAATTATTATTTTAACACAGGCCAATACTTCGAAGATAAAAGAAGGTCAGAGAAAAAGTAACTTCATCCCTCCAATGGCAATGGCTAAGGTTCTTAGAATGAATAAGAAACAACAAGAATTAATAACAGAAAACAAGGCATTGGAATCAGTTTCTAATGCAAATGTGATTGGTGAAAAAGGTTATTCTATATGCCTTTTGTATCGTTTGATTCCTCTAAGTGTTTTATTGAAACTAAAACATTCTTTTTCTTAATGCAACCATTGGTAGCCAAGAACACTTGATTAACTTTAGTGATGAAAATTTTCAAAGTGAGGAAGGTAGGGATATGGCACAAGTGTTCCATAATACTTGCATAGTTTTTTTTTTTTTTTTGGCACAAAATGCAGCCTGAGAACCCTGACCTTAGCCAACCAAACCAAGCAAAAACAGCTTGCAAACTTACACTACCAGACTGTTAGTCTAAGAACACAGCTTAACAAACCAAACCATAAACTAAACACCACAGCTAGAAACAGACAGCCACTACAAGACAGAACAAGAGTCCCACTGCTCTTTGCCTATCAAACCATGCATAAACATCCTCAACTGTTCTCCAACCTGTGCAACCATTGTTTCACTTGACTAGGCCATTTTGACTGATCCATGACCTGCAGTCTATTAAGCACAACCTTCTTAGTATATGCACAAGTTTTCCCCCTACTCCAATTACTAACACCCCACACTACTCTACTTCTTTGCCTCCAAATATTATAAACAAGAGCAGAAAGCACACAAAAACCATGTCAGACACCATATTAAGCTTAAACAACATGTCCTTTGTTTTCAGTCTGTTACGCATAGCTAACTAGCAAATAAAAGAGTGTTTAGGTGTATTAAAGGCTCCCCACACCCATTGCTGCCAATTTACCCTACTTACATCCCTAAAGAGCAGTCTATACCCGGATGCAGTAGAGAAACTTGTACTCCAATTCCACCGGCCATTCTCAACCATCCCTAGCTTCATTTCCTCCTTCACTCTACAAATATTCTTCCACCCGCAACTTTCATTATCAGCAGGCACATAATCCACTTGCATTGAGTATTTTTGTGTGTTATTAGGTAATATTCATGTGAATCATTGTTTATTAGTACTAACATGTTTTGTCTTCTCAAAACCAATTTTATGCTTTCTTAACTACAAATCTTAAGCCCTTGAAACCGGAGACAATATGGAGATAAACCATAATCAAGATGGACAAATTGTTGTAAGAGATGCAACTCCTCTTGGTGTTCAAGGTGAAATACTAAATGACACGGATCAAGAGAATCTTGCTATTTCTGGTATGAATAAAGAATTCCCTTATTCTATTTAGCCCAAAAACAACCATAAAATTTTAATTTTTACATCTATGTAGTGATCAAGAGAGTCATAAACAAACTATTGTCATACCATACGAAAAGTTGTTGATATTTTTTTATGTTATGTCTAATTTGTTTGAAAACCATACATCTAGGTGGCATTAGAAAAACAAGAGGGATGGTATATTGTAGAAAGCTTACAGCATTAGCCCCTGGTGAAAAAATCAAAGTAGAATTTGATGAGGATGGTAACGAAATTGGACCGCATTCCTCGCTATATGCTTACGTTTTGGGTCAACAATTACGAAATCGCTTTGTTTGTCCCGTGCAAGTCAAAGGTTGGGAAGAGTATACTTCTGAAACCTTGGACCATTTATGGGCTTGTATTAAGGTAAATTGTAAAAAATATGACATGTTATATTTTTGACTACATATCTTATGCTTAAAGCTTTATATGCCATTTAATAATTTTTTCATTGATTTATTTATTGGCCTACATATGCAGGAAAATGCTCATGTGATGACCCTGAGTATAGGAAAGAGGGTGTCTTAAAGCATGCGCAACGCATTTTTAGGGATAGTAGGCACAAGTTGAAACAAGCCTATTTTGATGATCCAAAGCTGAAAACAAAAGATGAGCGCTTAAAAAACAAGCCAAAAGACATGGGTAAAGCAGATTGGAAATTTTTAATTGATTATTGGAGTGATCCAAAGTTTCAGGTAATCTCTATTGTAGATTAGCTACAAGAGGATATGTTATCTTCAAAGATGCTAACTTTATTATACGTTAGGTGAAAAGTGATAAAGTTCGTGCAAGTAGATCCTGTCTAAAGATGCCTCACTATAATGGTAGTAAAAGTTTTGCTCGCCTCAGACAAGAAATTGTAAGAAGACATGCATTTTATACTAGTAAATATAATGTTTTAATTATGAAGCAAATAGAATAGCATACATTCGATGATCTAATTATTTTTTCTCGCATGTTTAATATTCCCTTTTGCTTAATTTAGATGGAGAAAAATGGAGGAAAGTGTTCGCGTCTTGATGTAATGGTGAAATCTCGGAAGAGAAAATCAAATAAACCTGTTAATACTGATAACTTATCAAAAAACATGCTTATAGTGGTAAGTTTATGACTTTAAAAGGCCAATTTATCTCATAAATTACGTACATATTTAACATGTCATTACATGGCCGCAGGAAGAGATGGAGAAATTGAAGGAGGACAGGGATAAAGGCCTGAATGAGAAGACAGATGAGCAAATTTTCCAAGAGGTTCTAGGAAAAGATACTCATGGGTATTTGCGTGCTTATGGGCCGGGTAGAAGCATTACAAAACATTTCAAAGTAAAGCCTTCCCGATTGGATCTTGCTCAAGAGGTTGTTGAGGTTAAAAAGACTGTTGAGCAAGCTGTTCAAGAAGCAAAAAAAGATGCAGAAAATGCTAGAAAAGAGGCCGAGGATGCTAGAAAGGAGGCTGAAGAAGCTAGAAAAGATGCAGAGCTTGCCAAGAAGAAAGTTGAAGAAAGTGCAGGTGAGGTGGATCGAAAAATTGCTGCAAATAATATGGTTTGGGAGAGAAATCTCAAGAAACTACTACAACTTTTTGGCGTGGATGCTGATGATAAGAATGATTTCTTAAGTGAAGGTTCTTCAGCTTAAGGTAAGCATATTTAAGTGTATCTCTTAATTATGGATATTTGAATTGGTTTGGTCATGTAGAGGTAGGCACAGGAAACCTAAGCACTCTGGTGTAGCCCCAAATTAGAAGCATTGATGTTAATTTATTCTTTAATCAGCAGAATATAGTATACAATATGGAACGCTTGCTATGGCTGATATGTTTGTTGAACTAATGCATTGTGAAGTCTTGATGAAATATATTCCATGGTAACAAGTAAGATTAATTTAAGGGTTAATTAAGCAAATAATGAGTTTGCCGGGATAACTTAGAATGANAGGATAACTTAGAATTACAATAAGAGTCATACACCATGGTTTCTTCATCAAGTGAGCTAGACTTTATAAGGTATATCGTTCATCAAGTTAAAATTCACAAGACATGTCACTCATCTAAGATACATGAAGTCTGTAAATGCATTCGAAATTCGATTTTTCCTAGTATGAGACATTAACTCATCTGACATTGCTGCTAATTGATTAATGCTTCTTTTATGTGTCCTCTTTATGTTGTTGATGCTGTAAATGTTCCTGTTGTTCGAAGAGCTTTTATGTGTATTTAGATGATTTTTTTTATATGTAGAAAATCCAACAAGGAAATTCTAGGAGGCACAACTACTTGATCAAAATTCCACACTTTATCACTCTTCCCCTTCGAATGTCCCTTTGTACTTGTTTTACCATGTCGTTTTTATACAAGGTTTAGCATAATTTAGCCACGGGAATTCCCAAAATTATTCTTGTGGCACAAGTAGCCGTGGCTAGGATTTTGCCACAGGAAAACTAAGGGTGTGGCATAAGTTGATTTTTATGCCACATTTCTCTCCGTGGCTAAAAAAATACCACGCCACGAGTGCTCCCATGGCTAACAAATCTCTTGCCACAAATATTATTGTGGCTAATTAATTGCTTTTGCTACAAATATTATCGTGGCTATAAATAAATTTTGCCACAATAATTATCGTGGCTAACAAGCCACTTACCACAATTATTAGTTGCTAATTAATTTCTTTTACTTCAAATTACCGTGGCTAAAAATTATATTGTTCCACAACAACTCACATGGCTAAAATATATATATATTTTAATTAGCTATGAGTGGGGAGAAAAATTATATATATATACTAGTCGCGGTGCCCCGGACGGTGTACATAGTGAATGTTTACAATTAGAAAAAATCAAATGTACAAGACTACATTGTATAGTAATAATAAGGAACCCTAAATACTGAGTGAAAAAAAAAACATGGCATTTCATATTATTAGACAAGCACTAAGTTACTAATGTTTACAGAATCAGACATCTAGGTGGAGCTTGGTAGCTCCCTGTGGAACCTTACAAAAAAGTTTTGATGATTGATGGATAAAAGTTATGAAGACCAAATGCAATATATCATGACAGACTTTGATCTAAAATGCCAGCGTTGCATATGACGATTCCCTCGATTTTTGGGGACTTCAACTTAAAACAATGGCAAAATGAACAGTTTATCACAAGAAAAAGATGCTATGAAAAAATTGATAAGAAAATACAGCAACAAGGTGAGCAAAAGAAGACAACTAACATTAAACCAAGCAGTTAAACTGCCACAATAAGCAGTTAAACATTAAACTCACTAACAGGCTATCAACACTTATTTCAAAAATCAATCAAACTTGAACACTGGCAATTTATTTATACGTTTTAATTGAAGTGTAGTAATCAATTATTACCCATATAATATCTTTATTAATCCCATTCTAAAACTGAATTATGAACAAAGAATTTGTTAAAGCAGACACACTTTTATTTGATAGTATTATTCTACTCCAGTCCACATAAACGCTGGTTGAGCAAAGCTCATACACCGCGGAAAAACAAATGAGTGGAACCTAGATAATGAAGCTGCACTGCAATATAAATCTTCATGCATTCTATACAACCAGCAATGAGAGAAGAATTACGCTTCCTTCTAAGAAGATAATGTGTAAGTGGTTAGTTATCCGGTTAACTTAGCTATTATCAATGCATGATAAGTTTTTCTATTACTTGAGTGCAACTTGCAACTTTTACGCTTGAACATTAGCAAACACACAGACACACACCACCACCAGTATCAATTATGGCACTCATAGAACAAAGCAATTGCATTTCAAAAATCATATGGCTTACCCATAAGAATCAACAATCTCCTGGAAGGCAGAGGTAACCTTGTTTGTCCTGCACTTCCTGCACAAAAGGAACAATAAAGTTACAACATGTGGACACAATTTTATTTAGATGAAAATGAAAATTCAAAGCACAACCCACATCACAAATTAGGGTTCTTTGATTTCAACTCATGATTCTCCTTAACCACATCCTCACTCGATTTGTAGAGGGCTTCTGCCATCTACAAATATTTTAAGAAATCATAATCTAAGAAGAGTTTATCTGATCACTAAACCAAGTGATCAATTTCAGGATTGTCCTGCAAACATCAAATTACCAAGTTCAACAACACATTATTATAATAAGCCCTAATATCATTGAATCCCACAACATTAGAAACTCAATGCAAAAATGAAAAACTCTGCCTACGGCCATCAATCAAAATCCTTTATACAACTCCAGTGGCACATGTAATTGTTCATTATATCAAAATGGAAGCAATATCTTATATCCAAAAGGTTTCCTTTCCTACTATGTTCCAGCCAAATTATTAATTATGATTTAAAAAATCGTAGCCAAAAGTAACTAAACAACAAACTATATCAATTAAAAAAACAAAACAAAATAACAATCAAAACTTGAAAAAAAATTAAAAAAAAGTCATACATAATCACCAAGAAGTTCCACCCACTACTTTCTAGAATGCCAATTCGAATCAAATCGGGAATTATTTCTATCAAATTAGGACATGACACTATAGTATATTCATTTGTGTAAATTTGCAGCTATATTATCAGCTTAGAGATTTAATAAAACTAAAATCAACAAAATCCAAAGACTTCAACAGCTAATATTCTCAACAGCTAATACGAAAATTCCTCTGAAGTAATAGGATTCAAAAGAAGGCTCCAAAAGATATTTTGTATTCTATAAGACATAACCATGTTATGTGACAACGACATAAGCACTTCCTAAATTTTACAAATGCAATGAAATCCATGTAGAGAAAAAATGATGAGTAACACGCAATCAACTTAACTTTGCCAACAATAACATCCCAAGCATTTCAGGAAATAATGTACTGAATTCACAAGGTCTCTATGAATAATTAATTATTCATATTTAGAAAACCACTAATAAATCAAAGGGAATATAACAAATCAGGGCTTAAAATTTTAAAACAAATAGAATAGTAAACTCACCATCTAGAAGACAATAGTGATGGACGGCATCAGCAACAAAGGAGGCGTTTTGGTTGCCTTTGCAATCAGCAAGGAAACAAAATTAAGGATCCCTAGTTAAGAATCTCCAACCTTGATCAACAAAGAAAAGTTACTATTAGGAAGAGGTGATTGAATTCACACCAAAATAATGTATGCTTATAATAGGTTTAGTTTATCGAATTGAGTAACAATGGCAACAAGTCAGAGTTTTATTAGAAGTTATTCTGAGTACTTATACTTGACAAATTGGATTGGTGATTAAAACACTTCTTTTATCCTTCCTACTGCAGATGAATAAATAATAGACCATGGACAATAAATTATTTCTTTCATATCAATGACTTGCCATAGTAAGTAAATAAGCACAAGAAATTTGTATACGAGGAACTTTTTGGTGCAACTGTGCAACAATGCAAGATACAAACGTGTAAACAAAAGGTAAAAAGAATGAGAACTACAAGCATTTATTCTGGGACACAACCAGGAATCCAAGATATATAAATATGGACCAAAAAACTTTACAATCGTTGTTAGGGGTTGGCTTCTAATATATGAATGTTACCAAATTTTACATTGAAGTAAACAATAAGCAACAATAAGCACATAACCAACAACAATGATCCAGCTAACAAAAGGGTATGAAACTTTAAATTCGACCTAACAATAAACCACCTAAACAAAATTCGCTTAAAGAAGCCAACAAATAATAATCAGATAACAAAATTCGAATTCAAAACAAAATTAGACCTAAATTTAAACCAAATTCAGATGTGAATGAAACGTGAAATTCGCATAAAATTCGACCTAAAACAAAGATTCGACTGAAAATTGAAACAAAAATGGAACTGAACTGATTCAAACACAAAATTCATCACAAAATTTGCACAAGACCATATGAAATTCGATTATAAAATCAAAATATGAAAGAAAAAATCAAACCAAATTCGAAGAATTGGAGTAACTTACCTTTGAGGAGTAGGATTGATTAGCAGAGGAGGGAGGAACTTTATCGTAGCAGTGGAGGGAGGAACTTTGTGGGGAAGAAGAGAAGTTTTCAGCAATGGCGGCCAGCAGTCCACAGCAGCGGCGGCGGCAGGTGGGGAGACCGAGGCTTCTCGAGCTTATTCTCATGCTTGAGATAATTTTAAACTAATTAAACAAGGGAGGGGGTGCTGCTAGAGGAGTGGTCGTGGTTGGCGAGAAGTGGGGTTTGTTGTTCTAGGGTGTTCGAGCACGGGAATTGGTTGACAAAGGGGTGGTCGAGGTTTGTGAGTCGATGAACGGCGATGTAGCAGAGGAGATGAAGGGGAGTAGCAGACTAGTAGTACTGCGGTTTGGTATAGTAGAGAGGAAAAAGGAGGTTAGGGTTGGGGTTTGTAGGTGAGTGAGAAGAGAAAGAAAAGAGTTGGAGAAATAAGGCAAAGTATTTGTTGGCACAATAGAGTTGGACCAATAAACATTATTATTGTTGCTAAAATAATCAGTTGGTAATAAATATGTTTTACCAAAAGATTAGAATATCTAATCTAATAACTCTACTAAAGTAATCCCCTCCTCCCACATTTTCCCTCCCAAACACACCATTTTTTAATTATTATTGCATAAAAAATGTGGAAAAAAATCATTTAATGAATGTTATTAAATGTGTATTTGACTAAAATTTTGTATATTTATTAATTTATATAAAACTATATCAAAATTCGAAAACAAAACATTAGGGCATGTGCAATGGTTGTAGCTAGACACTAGCTTGCAAATTCCAAAATTCCATAGCTACTTTCTTAACCATTGGAACAAAATTGGGCAATTAGCTTGACTTAGCAAATTAGCTTGGCCAAACTAATTTGCTTGGGAAGAAAACTAAGCAATAGCATTAAATATTAGTGTAGTTCCCACAAGTAAGTGGAGCATCTTTTAATGGAAAGCTAGTTTAACAATTAGCTAACCATTGGGATATAAAGTAGCTAGAAATAGAGGATAGTGGAATTCTTATGTGGCAATGTAATCAAATTTGATAATTTGCTTGCTATTTTACATGCCCTTATAATTACAATTTTAAAAGATATATTTTCGATTTAATTTAAGGCAATTTGTATTTTAATTAAAAAAAAAAGGAGCAAAAATGCTTGGGAACTATCTAGTTGTTGTCTATGGCAAATACGTTAAGTTTGTCATGTGAGAGTACGTATCTCTTTTGTAAGGGAAATTGTTATTGTGACATACTCCATAAGTGTTAATTTTCCACGGGAGGGTAACTACTCATGGCTACGTATAAGATTTGCCACGGGATTTTTTGTTTTTTGTTATTTGTGGCACAAGTAATAATTAGCCACAAGACAGTAACTACACATGGCTAAAGTATAACATTTGTCACGGGCAAACTATTTTGTGGCAAAAGTATTAAGTTTGCCATGAGATAGTGACTACCCATGGCAAATGTATAATATTAGCCACGAGATAAAAATTCCTGTGGCATAAATTTTAAAACTTTTCCTAGCTTTGTGTTATAGATAGCTTTTCCCGTGGGTAACTGAAATTATGCCACGATTTTATAATTCATGTGGCATAATTCGTGACACAAGTGACGATTTGTTGTAGTGTCGGGAGAAGCCAAGATGTTATCAGCAATGCAACACAAGAAAGGGGTACGAAAGGGGCAAGCAACATTCTTGGCTACACTTGTTGAGGAGGAGTCTCATACAATCGAGGTTCCTAAGGAAGTTTTGGAGATCTTGAAGGAGTTCGAAGATGTCATGCCTCTGGAACTGCCCAAGAGACTCCCTCCACGAAGGGAGGTCGACCGCAGGATTGAGCTGGAGCCAAGGGCGAGGCCTCCAGCCATGGCACCTTATAGGATGGCCACTCCAGAACTAGAAGAATTAGGGAAGCAATTGAAGGAGCTGCTTGACGCAGGGTTCATCAGGCCATCCAAGGCGC
Organism: Suaeda aralocaspica; assembly: GCA_016808085.1. Taxonomy (NCBI): domain Eukaryota; kingdom Viridiplantae; phylum Streptophyta; class Magnoliopsida; order Caryophyllales; family Amaranthaceae; genus Suaeda; species Suaeda aralocaspica. The sequence goes on from PYUH01000001.1 coordinate 406,137, forward strand.
CATTTGGAGCACCAGTGTTGTTCCAACGCAAACACGATGGGTCATTACGCATGTGTATCGACTACCGAGCATCGAATAAGGTGACCATCAAGAACAAGTATCCCATCCCCTTGGTTGCTGATCTCTTTGACAGGCTCGGTGAAGCCAGGTATTTCTCTAAGCTTGACCTTCGCTCAGGGTATTGGCAAGTACGGATTGCCAATGGAGATGAACAAAAGACAACTTGTGTCACCCGCTATGGGTCTTTTGAGTTCTTGGTGATGCCATTCGGACTCATCAATGCCCTAGCGACATTTTGCACTTTGATGAACAAGATCTTCCACCCATTTCTTGATAAATTTGTGGTCGTCTATCTCGACGATATAGTCGTGTATAGCGACTCGTTGCAAGACCATGTAGAGCATTTGCAACAGGTGTTCACGGTGTTAAGGGAGAATGAGTTATATGTGAAGAAGGAGAAGTGTTCATTCGCCCAAGGGGAAGTGTCTTTCCTTGGACACCATATCAAGGATGGGAAAATTATGATGGAGTTGGACAAAGTGCAAGCTATCAATGAGTGGGAGCCACCTAAGAACGTCTCGGAGCTTCGTTCTTTCCTTGGGTTGGCTAACTACTATCGGAGGTTCATCGGCAGCTATTTAACAAGGACGGCACCATTGACAGATTTACTCAAGAAGAAGGTTCAATGGTATTGGGGGCCGAAGTGTCAAAAGGCATTTAATGATTTGAAGGAAGCCGTCACCAAAGAACCAGTCCTAACCCTACCCGACTATTCAGAGCCGTTTGAACTCCATACCAATGCATCAGATTTTGCCATTGGTGGGGTGCTCATGCAAGAAGGACACCCTATAGCTTATGAGTCGCGCAAGTTGAATGACACGGAAAGGCGCTACCCAGTGCATGATAAGGAGATGACAGCTATCATTCATTGCTTACGGATATGGAGGCATTACTTGCTTGGAAGCCGGTTCATCATCATGACCGACAATGTGGCAACAAGTTACTTTCAAAATCAAAAGAAGCTCAGTCCTAAGCAAGCTCAGTGGCAAGATTTCCTTGCGGAGTTCGACTATGTCATGGAGTATAAGCCGGGCAATGTAAACGTTGTTGCTGATGCTCTTAGCCGGAAGGCCATGCTCGCTAGTGTAAGTAGTGTCACTAGCAACCTATTTGAACGAGTCAAGGAAAGACTTACCCAAGATCCAATGGCCAAAGGGATCATGGAATTGGCCAAAGAAGGGAAGACACAGTGATTTTGGGTAGAAGATGGTCTGCTATACACTACAGGGCGACGCATGTACGTACCTAATTGGGACAACCTTAGGTGGGACTTTATGAAGGAGTGTCATGACTCAATGTGGGCGGGACATCCGGGGATGCAACGCACATTGGCACTCTTAGAGGAGCTTTACTATTGGGATGCGGGGTGATATCGAGGCTTACGTGAAGACATGTCTTGTATGCCAACAGGACAAGGGAGAACAACAAGTGCCGGCGGGACTATTACAACCATTGCCTATATCGGAGAAGCCATGGGAAAGCGTCTCTATGGATTTCATTTCAGACTTGCCCAAGTCTGAAGGGTGTGTCTCTATAATGGTGGTCGTTGATCGTTTCTCCAAATACGACACCTTCATACTGACACCACGAGATTGTACAGGTGAGCAAGCCGCCAAGTTATTTTTCAAGCATGTTGTCAAATATTGGGGGCTTTCACGCAGCATCATCAGTGACCGTGACCCAAGGTTTACGGCTAAGTTTTGGACGGAGCTATTCAAGTTATTGGGGTCTGGACTACATTTCTCCACAATCTTCCACCCACAAACCGATGGGCAAACTGAACGGGTGAATGCCTTGTTGGAGTTATACTTATGGCACTTTGTGAGTGCCAATCAGCGAGATTGGGCCAAGTTACTGGATGTCGCCCAATTCTCCTATAATTTAAAACGTTCCAAGTCAACGCAACAAAGCCCATTTGAGATAGTTATGGGACAACAATTGTTGACTCCACAAGCCGTGGTCTCTGGTTATGCGGGGAGTAGCCCGGCTGCATATCGCCTTGTAAAGGGGTGGCATGAACAATTTGACATTACCAAGGCATACTTGGATAAAGCGGCCAAGAAAATGAAGAAGTGGGCGGACAAACAAAGGAGGCCAAGGGAGTTCCAAGTGGGCGACTTAGTCATGGTCAAGTTGTTGCCACAACAGTTCAAGGCGTTCCGATCGGTGCATAAGGGGCTAGTGCGCAAGTATGAGGGTCCATTCTCTATACTTCGCAAAGTTGGGAAGGTCTCTTATCATATTGAGCTGCCACCTAAACTCAAGATCCATCTAGTGTTTCCTGTGAGCATACTCAAGCCCTATCATGAAGACAATGAAGATACGTTGCGGGGCGTGTCACAACGAGCACCCACAGTCATCGTGACATCATTTGATCGGGACATTGAAGAAATAGAGGCAAAGAGGCTCATCTGGCGAGGAGGTGTGCCAAATTATAAGGAATATCTCATTCGATGGAAGGGACTGCCGGAAAGCGAGGCAACATGGGAGAAGGAAGATAACTTATGGCTATTCCGGGATAAGATCGAGGCGTTTGAGTCGCAGCCTTGACGGGGTCGTCAAGGGCTTTGGTGGGGGAGCATGTCACGAGTGACCCAATGACCCACTCATTACATTAGAACGAGGGCATAGGGATCCCCAAGAGGAGCTGCCCATGTGTTCGCCATCTTCAAAAATTATGTAGAACCCTCCATTTGAGGAGGTTAGAATGTTCTAGATTAGACATAGTAGAAAGGGGTGTTGCCTATAAATACCCAAGGCATTCATTTGTACAGGCATTCAGAAAATTGTAAACACACTCACACATTAATAAAAATCCTTTCAAGCACTTGTGTTCTTGCTAACTATCTTCTTAGCCAAATCCACACAAACAAATCAACTACCTTTCTTAGTAATACTTATCTTAGCTTTGGGGTTGCCTGAATTGTCTTACGACGGGAGTGTAAGCGAGTGGCACACGTGAGCGACTAGGGGAAGAGTCAGCACGTGACATTGTGGTGTAAATCGTTCACCATCTTCAAAAATTGACGAAAGTGTTCGCCGTCATTCTTAATAATGGAGGAAAGATGGATGATGATGATGAGGAGTATTAATAAAAATTGAAGATGAAAATGGATAATGACCATTGGTTTATTTTTTTATTTTTTTGGAGCAAGAGTGTCAGTAGATAAGATGAACACGGATATAAAGGAGAGATATTGTGCGTTTCGGTTTGGGTTTTTTTAGGCTGATAGTGTAGTGTGTATTCGGTAAAACCATCAAACGGTTCGACGGTCTGACCCAATACTTTCACATTGTTTTGAGTTGAAATGAGCCAATTCAATGAGTATGTTCAGCTGAGGATATCCTAATGATTTACACAAGAAAATAAACAAAAGAAGTAATTCAAAGCAAAGGAAAAGTGGTTTTCTAATCGACTCATGTGAATGTAAAACAAAGAATAAGGGTCTAGACTCCTTCCCTTTACAAGCATGATATGCAAAAACTATAGCCTCTACAAATTGTTGAGAAATGTGCTAATTGGAACAAGTTTTAATTTAAAGTGTCTGTAAAAATTATTTTACAAAAAGCCCAAAATCTAAATGTCCAAAATCAGAATCCCATGCAACCCTTATGCTCTGGCGCATAACATTCCAAGTGGCAAACTCATAAGGCAACTTCCAATAACTACCTTGCCGCCCTATGACCCATAGAAACCCATGTGCCATAGTGTAATCTTACACACCAAACTCCCATGCCACTCAATATCATCCTACGGTATAACGCATAGGATTATAAGTTACATAGTACAAGAAGGGACAATTTTCAATAACTTCTATTATTTGCAAACTAGCACATACACTCTTATGTAACATAGTGCATGAAACCCAATACACTACCTGTTCCATTTTAACCACATCGTATCGTTCACTTTACACCCTGGCACACTACGTCCATTATGCACATATCATTCACTACAAAAACATGACTTATTTGTGATAGAATTTATCCGTCAAAAAATGTCCTAAATTTGTTAAAAATCCGTCAGAAATCCTGTTTCTGATGGAAATCCATCGGAAATTGTCCGTCGAAAAGTGTGAAGTTTGTTACGGAAACTTTTCAGACGAATTATGTTTGAAAAGGTCAAACTAAATTTCGTCGGAAAACAGCCACCAGAAAAATAAATTAACTTCAGTGCGTGACAGGGTTTGGGAGATCATTGCTCCTTCGTTTTGTGGAGGAATATTAATATGTCTACATAAGCCCCCACATTAACCGAGTCTCGAGGAGAGACGAGTGGAAAAGTATTCGAATGAAAGGTCCGTTGCAACATACTGCGATTTCGAGGAGTCTTATCCCGCTGGTACTTGTAAAATAGATGCGTTTGATTTTACCTAGAACTTTTTCATTTGCAGTAGCCTTGTTGGGGAATGTGTGTTTTCCTAGGGAGCCTATGTTATAGAGGGCAAGCATAAGCTCCCTGCATCTATTGTTTGTTGATGGTCTACTCTGTCGGGGAGCGAAATGTGTCAAGTGCTCCATTGGGGAATTTTGTTTATCTTGTTCAAAGAATGTGTTTTCGATATCGACTAGGAGTTTATGAGGACAAGTATAAGTCCGTTGAAGTTGCATGTTTCTGGGCCGCCTATAGCGTGCTTTGGTGCTCAGGCCACTTATAGTGGCCTTTGTGTTCGAGCCGCTTATAACAAGCTTGGTGTTCAGGCCGCCTATGGAAGGGTTTTTTGAGGAATTTTGGATATTGAGGTGTCATGTGAACCAGGCTTTGTTTCGTGTTTGAGAGGTACCGCGTGTCACAGGTTTTGTGTCTGGCTTCGCTTGGAAGGCTTTTTTGTAATGTAAGAGAACCTTGCTGGGGATTTGGGTAAGTGTTGGCTCCGGTTAGGAGGCTTTTGATGACTTTTGTGACTGTAACACCCTGGAAATTCTAACTATTTTCAGAAAACATTTAAATAAAATACTGCTACTAATTTAGAAAAAATCAAAGTATTACTGCCACCGTGATAATGACTAATGCTATTATGAAGTACTAGAGCGGAAGACTTCAACTTTAAAACCAATTCAGTTATAAATAAAAACCCTTTAGTCAAAACCGAATCCAATACTTTATCACAAATTGGAACCGAAATAATGGTCCATCAAAACCAACTAAATTCCACAAACTTAAAAACCAACATTAGTTCCAAAGATATAACAATAATAACGATTATCATAAACGAGTAATAAAAGAAACACAACCAAAACAACGAAACAAAGAAAGACAACCAGGAGCACTCTTCACTCAATCCTAGCATGATTGACTATGCCAACCTGAACATGTTACTTTCTCTTTATTCTAGACTTTTACTCGCCATTGAAATGGGTCGTTATAGGGCTGAGATAAAGAGAAGGCCATGTACCCAAATCATGTAATCATTAAAGATAGTTACATAAATACCAAAGACTATGCAACACACTTGCATGGATAATCCTAAGCAAGAGCATAAATAAAACACATAGTCTTACCTTTACCACAATCATGTACCTGTAACATAGACTCACTCTACTTTAAAATTCATTAATATAATTAAATTTGGATTCTAAATCGAACGAGTTTTCTCCTATGACAATCACCCTTTGGGCACCAACTTGGGAGCAACTCGAAGAATGTATTATCTATGCCACACAAAGTGACGGAATTCCAGCGCATTAATAATAAATAAAGAGTACAATGTCTTGTACTCTAATATGAAATCATAAATTACTATTCTTACAAATCTCCCCAATGATCATACTCAAGGTATATATACGTTCCAAGAGTTTTGGTGACAGTCCTCTTTCACTTTACGTACTTATCAATTAAATGCTTGTTATGACTCATATGAAACATACATAACAACCACAACATAAACAAACATGAACACCGTATTAATTAATCTTGGTTTATAAGTAATCGTTTTATTTACTTCTTACCTCCTTATTTACTTATCCTTCCTTGACCATACATTAACTGTGAGTGGCTAACTATTTTCTCATTAAACTCCTTGCTACTCAACATGTGAATAAACATTCACTAAATACTTTTCTTCCTGGTCAAGTTGTTAAACAACATCATTTTGCTTCTTCTTCTATATTCACCACTAGCCAATTCCTCTAAGAATAAATAGACATTCCAATATCATGGATGTATTAAAATAGCTATAAAAGCGGAATGTAATTCATAGAAGTAGCAATATAAGCTCAAAAATGTAATCATGCAACAATAACACTTCTCATGCAAGTCGATACAAGTCAACATGATTCTAAAACTTTACAGACGTCACTAAGCTTCTATCATGTAACTTAAGAGAAATAGAACTACTTCTAACATAATTTCTATGTTTATGTACATATTTAGTACTTTCGTACCTTGTCTAATAGCGATGACCCGTCACTACTATTAGAAATCGCCTAACTCGAAGCTTCCTACAATACATAATTCAATACTAATTAAAAACCTTCCTCGACTAAATTTGACAGCAACTCTAAACTAGTTTTTAAGTGTTGATAAAGCAACCGAAATATCTCCTATATCATCTATATTCAATTCCATACATTACCCATTGATTTACTTTTCAAAAACCTTTGTTTTTCATAATTTTCCTAAAAGGGTAGCTTTATGAAGTTATTTATTGTGATGGTGTTTTACAATCAAATTAAGGAGTTTAAAAAAATTTCGGTAAATCTTTTTAAACTCCTTAATTTGATTGTAAAACACCATAACAATGTTCTAAGATAATCATACAATGATTTGATGATTAAAAACATTTATAACTATATTTTATCATGAACATACTATTACTAATATAATTATTGATGCTTATAATAAAATAACAGCTTAATAAACCTTCATTAAACCCCTTAAAAACTCCTGTAAACTTTATAAAATCATCATAAATTATCATTACAATAATCTATGATCATAACATGTGAATTTTGAGCAATAAAATCACTAACCCTAAATATTTTCACAAAGTTTATAAACCGTAATTCATAAATTAAATGAACATATTTAAAAAAAAACAAAAAAAACAAAAAAAACTAGTAATCATCATGCATAAACCAAACTTTTGAAACTTAATTTTACATAAGAATCAAAATAAAAATTGGAGGAAATTTTTTTCAAAAAATTGCGGAAGAACATACATATGGGGGAGGAGAGGGAACCGTCACTGATGGTGGTGGCATGCGGTGGCTACTTCTACTAGCTATCGCCTGCTGCTGTCGGTGACCTCCGGTGAGTGGCCAGTAAGAGGGTGTTAGGATTAGGGTTTTTTGAGTTTAATGTTTGGTTTTCATTCTTTTCTAAAAACTTTAAAACTCAAAACATAAAAATTAATTCTGAAATTTCGTATTTAAATGGGTATTTATAGGCACAAAATCAATTTTGGTTAAACTACTAAGATACCCTTAATGATGGAAATTACTTTTACGACCTTGTTTAAAAACAGTTAAGGAAAGTTCCTTATAGCTGATTTGGAAACTTTAAAAACACTAATAACTTTTAAAATATTGTAAAATAATTTATAAAAATTATAGAACCTTGAAATAATTGTTTTAGCTCCTCAATTTATTAAATTTCTTTAATTAGTTAATTTATGAAACCTTTATTCTTATTAAAAATACACTAAAAACACACTTTATAATTATTAATTAAATTTATAAAATGCCTAAAAAATACGAGGTATTACAGTGACTCTCTGTGGATTGGATGTGACTCATGGTATCTAGGACTTTTTGAGGATACATGTTTGGAATCACTGGGAGTGTTGATAGCTGTTGGGGATGCTTATGATTCATTGGGGAAAGGATCTGATTATTAGGGATTTTTTGGGGACAATCATAAGTCTCGGAATTGCGCGGAACGGACAAAAGCTCTGTTGTGGGGACTTTGTCTGGTAGCAGGGGCATTTTGGTAATTCCAATAGGAGTTATTTTGGAATTAAGTGAAAATTAAAAAGGGAAGTAAAAAATAAATAATTTGAATTTAAGGGTGACCTGCGCTATAGCACAGGTGGCAAGCTGCGCCATCGCACAACCGTTAATTTTTTTGAAATCTGAAAGTCGGAAAAGGTTCACTACTAAGCATGGGGTAATTTACGCTATGGCCTAGAAGGCATCTTGCAGCTTGGCGCATGCAGAAGGGACTCCTGACCCTTTTTCTTTCTTTTACTCTTTCTTTCTTACTCATTTCTCCTTCTCCATTTTCGAGTACTTCACTCACCAAGTTCATCCTTGCTCATATGTGGATAGTTCTTTGAGATATTTGCTTCCTCTTACTCATGATCAATTAAGAAATCTAACCCCCTGTGTTTTTATCGGAAACTATCCATGCTTCGCAGGGTATATTGATCTTTGCAAGTGTGTAATTATTTGTGTTTCTTATGAATTTGTGTTTATTTTTGATGCAAATTGTTGTTGTGAGTATCTTTAGAATGTGTTTAGGAAGGTGTCTGTATATTTTGGCATGATTTGACTGAGGTTTAGTTGAAAAATACATTAGTGTTGTGTTTCGAATTGATATCGCACCGAATTTTTGATTTACTCGGTGTTGTTGCTGTGAATGTTGTAATGCTTTGTTTTTGGTACAAAATGCATGTTTGTCATTGATCTTGATATCATGAGTGACATGTAATGATTTTTTTAGTAGGCCTAAGCATGGATCGATATCCGATCCGAAATTATGGAAAATCAATATTTGTATCCGTATGCAAAATTTTCGAATATTCACATTTGATATCCGATAGTTTTTTGATCGGATACTCCGGATATCCAATTTCAGCTTTCACAAAATAAAACATAGATATTTGCAACACAAGAATACGGCAACACAATATAAGGACATGTTCTTTTAGACTGAAACGAAGTTTAATTGAATTGAACTGAAATAAACAGAACTCAAAGGAGCTGAACTGAATCGAATTGAACTGAAAGGAACTGAACTGAACTGAACTGAAGTGAGCAGAACTGAACTGAAGTGGACGTAAGTACTAATTATAATGGAGATGAGCTGAACTAAGCTGAAGTTCAACTAAATTGAAATGAAGTGGACTGAACTGAACTAAACTAAACTGAATTAAACTGATGTGCGAAAAATTTAAGTCCAATAGAACACGGCCTAAGTACCAAATAAAAGAAATGAATATGTTATATCTTGTCCATTAGCATTACACAGATAACTTAATTTTTGTAGAAGTATACCATAAGAATCTTGAGTTTACTATTTTAATATATTCAAAAGTCGGAACTTTATAGGAATGACCTATATTTTTTGTAGATTCAATACATAAAAGTTGATATCTAGATATCCGGCATCAAAACATTTTGGACATCCGGTTCAATATTTGAAATTTCGAATATTTGGATAGTTAAAAAGTCCAAAAGTGATATTTGAATAGATATTTAATATCCGCTTTTTCGGATCGAATATCCTAAAAATCGGATCAAATACAGATCAGATTTTCGGATTTTCAAATCTTTAAATATTTTTGCTCAACCTTATCGTTTAGTCAAAATTTTCCGGTTTTAGCAACCCAAAATCGATCAAAACTTGACGAGAACATGTTGAATGCTAGAAATTGTTTAGTAGCCGCTTGAACTCATATGATCAGCCCCCATGATGGAAATTGCATAGCTTTCGGGCTGTTTTGTGGTAGTTTAGTGATTTTTGGGATTGTTTAAGTTTCAGAGAGGGATGATTATGAACACCAGTTGCCCTTTGTGTCTCTGTGTAGGTAATTAAGGCGTTTAAGAATGTCTTTGGATGATTAGTGATGTTTTGAGACTTGTGTCCCGATCCTGAGACACATCTGTCTCATCACCCTTTGTCTGGAGAGGTGAGATTTGTGGAGGTTCGTTATCCTTTGGGAACAAAAGCTCATTATATAAAGAAATAGAACATAAAGATCTTCTCTTCCTTTATGAGGTTATGGGACTGGGTTTGTTTGCGGTTACTAATATAATTTCCTGACACATACATGGAAATTACAACTTTCAGGGGGCGTTCTTCTCTTGAAGCGTTCCAAATGACTTTAGGGGCTGTGAGCAGCGATGAGATCGTGATGGTTCGTTGGAGGGAGATGGGCTACTAGCACTTTGTGGAGTGCTACGATGTGTTCCGACTTACTCATACGTCGAGGTTGCTAATTGCGGTTCTAATGGTGCATTCGTAGGAAAACACCGGCTCCTTTCACTTTAGTTGGGGTGAGATTGCTACTACCCTAACTGATTTTTCATATTTGAGTGGATTGCGTATTACTAAGCGCTTTTTTAGCACTACCGCGAGCTTTAGTTGAATGGTGAGGGTATCATGGAGCTGGTGGGCCCTATTACTGCTGCTGCAGGGCGCAAGGCATTGGTTTCCTCCATTACTTTGATAGGAGGCCTTACTTCTGACGACAATATTGTCGATCATAAGGACAACTTATCATCAAGCTGCAGCCGGGTCCGTAGCATTGGAGGCCTTTGGAGAGTGTTGGAAGTGAGATTAATGTTATTTCGATGTTTTGTTGACTGAATCTTACCTTTTTATTTTCGAACTCCTTGATTTTGACAGTTGTGTGCGAGTGAGCACTTCAAACGCCTCACTCCTCATCGCCCTCTCCTTCTAGCCTCCCCCTTGGCGCTTGCTGGGTAGGGAGGGGTCGTTATTAGAGTCATATAATCGAGATTGGGACTTCTTTGGAGGAGATGAACGGGGACCAGGTATATGAATTTTGGGCTTCTTCCATTCGTTTTCAATAACGAATGTTCGACTGGTCCTAAGTGTAGCTTTTTCATGCAGGTTACTTTTCGTCCATGGTTGCAGCTGGCGGACCATACTGGTTACGAGTTGGCGTGGAGCCATACTCTGACTCATAGGGTGTTTTGGGGCACTACAAAGGGTGCCTTGTACATGGGGGAGCGTGTCGTTTCATACCACAGATCCATGGAGGCTTTAGCTTGCTAGGATCTTTCTCCCTCTACTAGGAGCAGGGGTGATAGTGATAAGACTGCGAAGTGTGCTTTGCGGCACAAGGGTCATGGGTGCCCCTTCGCTAACTTGTTGGTGATGGGGAGGTCCTACGCCGAGGTAGTGCTTCCTCGATTTGTAGGGAGAGTGGTCTTGTAGGACCCTCAAGTGATTAATTTTATGAATTTGTGGATTGTGTTTTGCTTGGTTTCAAGATATGGTATTTGATTTGTTGGTTAGTTGTTGTAGGCGGACCCTATCATGGAGGGTTATATTCCTGAGATAGAGTTGACTGTCATGCAACATGCCTCAGACGGCGATAGGACCTATATTGTTCCTAAGGCTTTCCTATACAATTTGAAGGCAACTCAAGCTTTGTCGCCCCACATTCAGTTGGTGAGTGATCGTTGTGTTTAACTTTGTTTTGAGATGCTATTTTTGATTGATGTTGATGTGCTTTTCTTGATTTTTGTAGAGTTTCCTTGTCCAGCAGCGTCTCGTTTGTTGCTGGTGATCGATAGCTTTTGGTTTCAGTTAGTTTAGCATTTGTCCGCTGCTGCTGCCACTGTTTCTATCATAAGCTTGACGGTTTGCTATACCTAGCCATCTACCTCAGGGGGTATGGGTTTAGCTTCTGTTTGCTTGTATTCTGTATTCTGAACTCATGCTTTGACCTGCGTTTCCTTGTTGTTGGTTTCAGGATCCTGTTGTGGCTCAGGAGAGGACTTCAACGATGATACAAGTATTTTCTCTTCATCCTTGGGGTTCACAGTGTTTAACACCCCATCCACTTAGACGGTTGGGCACTATCCTTGTGGGACCAAACTGTCCTTTACGGAGCTGCTGATCGGTGCTTCGACAGATCCTTATGGTCGGTCGTCGCCTATAGTTGCATTTGACTTATCGACACCTCTGCGGGCAAGGAGTTCTTCATGGAGGTCGAGGATGAGGGCAAGGGGGAGGATCAGCAGGAGCCGGTTGATGGAGGGCAGAAACGATTGGTTTTTTTGTTTATTATTGTATTGTATATTTGTAGACTTTGTGGGTGTGGTTTGGCCCTTCACTTGACTTTGTATACTTGTACATATATTTGCCTCGATTTACATGCCTGTTAATACAACCTATTCTATTTTTTTGCAGCTTATTCTATCTAGCCTACATGCATGCATGTTTTACATACACTTGTACGAATGTTACACGAATAGAAGGGAGCGCAACGACTCTCTCCCAAAAAAAGAAACTTAACAAAATAGGGAAAAACATGACAAAACTAGACAACCTATGTAATGTCCTTAATTTTTGGGTAGGAAATTTCCCGAAATTCTAAATATAAATTTAAACATTTTATATTTCGAATCGATGAAGTTTAGTTAACCGGGCGAAGTTATAGGTCTAAATTTGTTTAATGGGTTATAGGTTTTAATCTAATTACTTGTTTCTAAGTTATTATTTTTATTAGAGATTTAAAATATATATAGAATAAACAAATAAAAACAAAAAAAGATGAAAAAACCCTACCTTTGTTTTGGCCGTGAGTTTTGAGGGAGAAGGAAACAAAAAGGTAAAAGTATTTCTTAATTTTCTCTTCTCTTCTTCTTCTTCTTCTTTCTAATTTAATTTTGGTGAATAAATTGTGATACAATTTGAGTTTTGGGGCTTTGGATCAAAGGACAGTTTTCTTAGTGTTTCCTTCTAATTTTGGCTAGTGATCAAGATAACTAATAGGACTTATTAAATGTATAATTGATCATGATTAGATACTATAAATTCATGTTCAATTCCTTGTATTTCATGAATAATGTTTTACAATTGTTTTCATGCATTACAATTATGTTCAATATGTAACGTTTTTAGCATGTTTTAATTAGAATTAATGAACAGGTAAAATTCTGAAATTTTGTCATTTAACATGTTGTATGATGTTCGAATTATTTATGTCGTAATCTTGGTTTTTATTTGGTATATTTTCGTGCATAATTGCAAAAATAATGATGTTAGGGTTTGTTGTTTAAAATTAAATTACAGTTTCTAGTTTGAAAGTTTGATCTATTTGTCCCTACATTAAACTTTTTTAGCGGAATTTTTTTCGTGAATTACTTCATTTATATTTCCACTTTGGATCAAGAAAATTATAGGATTTTAGAAATGTTTTAATATTTATTTCGTATTTTTCTTTGCTTAGTGATCAAAATTCACTAAAATCTGCGTATCAGTTTTGTTTTGGCTATAGTGACCATTCTATTGCGTCTTTTTGAGATATTATTTTTACATTAGTTTTATAACATCTTGAAGTTTATTTTGTAAAACGTTAGTGACCTAGTTCTTCATAATGAGTTTTGTAGTTCAAAACTTATCATGAGCTCTTGGATGACGTTTATATACAGTTTTATGTTTATATATTTGTAGTTTCATGATTTAATTCAAGTTAAATTGAGTTTATATGTCTGAAATTGTAACCTAATCGTATAATGCAGTTTTTTGCTAAAAATTTAGTTCTAAAATAGTTTTATGAGTTTATGTGATGGGAAAACAGTTGGTGGATTGATCCTACTGCTTTTGTTCATTTTCATGAATTTCTTGAAGTTTAATTAATAATTTGGGATAACCTAGACCTATTTTGTAGGTTATTTAGATAATTGAGAAGTCAGTTATTAAAAAAAAAAAAATTGAGTGAGTTATGTGAATTTTTGTATATCATGACTAATTGTGGTATTGATTATTTCTTGAATTAGTGGATTTTTTTTGACATTGTTATATCTAGAATGATGAATTTTCTTTTTATGATCTAAATTCCCTTTTTAATTAAGATACATTTTTAATTGAAGAGTATTATTTGCTTAATTTAGAATTATTAATTATTTCCACGACTGTTGATAAGCCAATAAAAATTATTTCTTTGCGTAATGTTTTTGTGCTTGAGAATTACAAGTGCGTTATTAGGTAGGGTAATTAAGGGTATTGTTGTCGTACTAGGTGTGATGTATTGATCTCACATCTATGAGTCTGGCCAACCTTAAACATAGCTCTCCGTATCGAGGGAAGGTTACTAGTGATGTATCAATTTCACTAGGCAGTACTAGGGAAGTAGTGATGTGTTGATTTCACTACTAGCGGAAACCATACTAGCTTGAAGCCGTAATGTATCTCATGCATAATGAATTAATTATTATCTTAAGCCTTTTTAAACCATATTATTTTTGTTCCTGGTGTATCAATTACTTGGAGTTATTGGGTATTTAAGTGTGGTATATTTGATTATTGAACATTCTATGGATTTATCTAATTATCTTTTGCTAAAGCGGCATTGGATCTCAGGTACGTATGTGATTAAACTATTAAATTAAAAAAGGGAAATTAAAATTTAGTTAAGTATTTGACCCTGGTTGTACTTAGATGATTGTGAATGCGTGTTTGTTATGATCTTCCTTTTTTATTGTCCTGATTTGAATTCTGGTTATGTTGAATCCTACTTTTAGTAGAGAATTATTAGTTGCTCACCAATAATTGTGGAATTATAAATGTATACTGCAGGTGAGCAGACTGATTAGTTTGATGCAACAGCGATGTGCGTGTGAGGATTTAGTATACCCTTTCCTTGCACCTTTTATTAGGTAATTTGTTTAGAGTGGACCTTCTGCCCCTATTCGTATTTTCAATTATTTTGGATTTTAAGATTTAGTTGTTTGTTACTAGTTATGTAATTGTTTAAATTTTCTTGTTTAGTTTTGGATTACGATAGGACAATTATGGAACTTATAACACTTTCTTATGGTTTGATTTTTCAATTATTAGCTTGCTAATATTTTGATAATCATTCTCTTTGACATTATTTCCGCCAATGTCATTGCATTAAAGGCATGTCGTTACTACTTATGTGTCGTTGGACGGGTGCATGTATGGGTAGGTGGGAAGATTGACAAATGATAATTATTCGAGAAAACTGTGCAGATTGACAGAAGAGAAATTTATTTTGTGAATTTATTAAATGAAAAATAATCATGGAAAAGAAAAAATGTGAATGGAAAAATAAAATATTTTGAGGGAAATTTAGAATATAAAATTAATTTGAGGTGAAGTAAAATTGATGTTGAGAGTTGAAATTAATTTGAGTGTGGAAATGAAATAAAACAAAAATGAAAATGAAATAAAAGGAGGGAAAGGGAGAAAAAGCTAGAGCCACCTGCACCATGGTGCACACTTTGACATGCGCTATGGCACAAGGTGATGTTTGCGTTGTGGCGCAGATGAAACTGGCATGAGTTTGGAAAATTTTCTAGATCTGTGTTATGGCGTAGGTGTAGGTCTTTGCCAGAGCGCAGGTGAGACCCTACGACATGGTGCAGATGAGGCCGGATTTCTCATTTAAAGACCTCGATTTAATTTGCGTGCAAAATTAGTGGTTTTTGTTGTTTCTTTTGCTTATTTGCTCGAAAAAACACCTACAAGAAAAAAAAAATCTTTTTCATTGATTTCATTTTTGATTCATACATGGCTAATGATAATTTGATCAACACAACTTTACACAAATAGGTTTTGAGGTTAACCCATGCTAAAAAGAGGGTTAGATGATTAGAATTATGGTGTTTTAATGGCTTTACAAGGGACTAATCTATACCTGACTTTGCTTAGATTCATTGTTCAGGATTGGGATACCGAATTGCACTATTTTAAGTTTGGTTCTCATGATATGATCCCTTTTCCGGAGGAATTTACTGCTATTGTTGGATTGATTGAGCCAATGCTTTCTTGCTTGAGCATTTTTTAGACTAATTTTTCCGCTGCTTTCCTGAGGGTTTTAGACCTTGATCATGCGACTTATATTGGATTTTTGTCTGAAGGACGTGTCAAATTGAGTGATCTTGTGTTTCTCTCTTCGAGGCTGACTGATGCTCGGAGGAGAGTGTATCATCGCAGGGTGTTGATGTATTGCTTATTATGTCGATATTTGTTTTTTAGAGTTGAGAGAAATTTGGGAATCCATTGGTAATTAACATTGTGGAGCAATTTGAGGTTGGGAGGTCATTCGTGCCTTTGATGGTTGGAGAATTGATGATCGCCTTGGACCTTCTTCATGCTGATTATGTTTTGGTGCTAACCAAATGCCTTGTACTGCTTTAGGTTAGACAATTAGCCTCAGTTTTCGTACCTTTGGTCAATTTCATTTGTATTTCAATACCTGTGGCATATTTGAGTCATATTCGTGCCATTTTTTTGGCTTAATTTTACTTTGTGTTTGCAGATATGGCTAAGTGAATGGTTCCAGCTTATTGCAACACCTAATTATCCTTTGCGCTACAATTGCAAGGCAATTGCTACCTGTAGATAACATTTCTTGTCTGTAGTTGCAGATGAGTGGCAAGTAATTTTTAGGAGGAGGGTCAAGGAAATCCGTTGGGTTTTTCCGTGATGGAGAATTTCTCAAATGGTGTATGATGAGGATAAGATCTAGATAGGTAGCTTAACTATTGTTCCTGAATTCTTTCCTTGCCATTCATCGAGGGCATTTGGGAGGCGCTAGATCTTTCCGATGAACCGTGTTCATGAAGTGAGGACTACCGCTTTAAGTAGTGATTCTGCTTGCAAAAAGTGGAAGTTCTTGTCGGTCTGTCCATTACCATTTTACAATCCCGATGCTGAATTGGGTTCTGCATACTGCATTTGGATTGGTACTGACGACATTACTAAGACCCGGGTCCTTGAATCACATGAGAAGTAGGACCGGAATTGTTGTTCTGAAGTCATTGAAGCTAGTGTTGCCATGTCAAGTAAAGGAAGTTCTAAAGCTGCCATGTCGACTACTATTATTACTATTACTGAGAAGGTGTTTAACAAACTTAGAGAGCCAACAGAAGGCTAGTGTGCGTAGCCGTCTTGGACCAGAGGAAAGACTATTGTTTGACTGACTGACTCTGACTATTGACCTAAAGCTACTGCTAGTAGTAGGCAAGAGAGGGATAGGAAGAGGAAGCAAGTTGAGAAGCATAAGAAGCTGAAGGTGAAAGCTAAGATTCCTAGAACGTGTTTTGAAGGCTATCAGGATGATGGTAAGGAGTTCGAGAAGCTGATGGATGAGACGAAGGAGAAGGATGCCAAGACGGATGATACTAAGGATTGAGGTGGAGAGAGAGTGTTTAGAGAGTACTCTTTTAATTTGCATTTTTTTCTTGAATGTTTTGGAATAAAAATGAGAATATTATTATTATTATTATTATTATTATTATTATTATTATTATTATTATTATTATTATTATTATTATTATTATTATTATTATTATTATTATTATTT
>PYUH01000001.1:425345-449206 GCA_016808085.1 Suaeda aralocaspica
ATTATTATTATTATTATTATTATTATTATTATTATTATTATTATTATTATTATTATTATTATTATTATTATTATTATTATTATTATTATTATTTTCATAAATTCCAATTTCATTTCCCTTTGTGATGATATTGTTACAATCGATCATGAACATTAAAATATTGTTAGATGTTTTGGTAAAACTAATTATAATAGTGTTATGATGTGGGCCGCATCCTGTTGGGAGATTGCATACGTACCCCGAGAGGATCAGGCCACTGTAGTTCTTATCTGTCCAAGAAAAAAGGCTAGACATAGAACTTTTTGAGTTGATCCATGTTTGTTAGACTATCGAATTCTTCACCATTCAAATCCATTAGTAATATTACGCCTCTTGAGAGGATCTGAACTTAATTACCATGTAAGGGCTGGACCAATTTGGCCTGAACTTTCCACGAGGATCGAGCACCGTTTTTCGTAATGCCTTAAGGACTAAGTCACCTTCTTTTTGAAATACCTTTCAATCCTCCTTTGGTAAACTTGTACATTGTGTAGTGCTGCCTTTCGTTGTCCATCTAGGAGCACTAGTTCATCATATCTTGCTTTTGTATATTCAATCTCTAGAATTTTGCTTTCTATAATTATCTGAAGGAATGGTAACTCCATTTCGATAGGTTGTACTGCTTCCATGCCATATACATGAGAAAATGGGGTGGCGCCCGTTGGGGTATGTATTGAAGTTCGGTAACCCCATAAGGCAAAGGGTAGTTTGAGAGGCCAATCTTTGTAGTTTTAGGTCATTTTGCGGATGATGGTTTTGAGGGTTTTATTGGCAGCTTCAACGGCTCCGTTAGTTTGTGGACGATAGGGTGAAGTTGTGTGGTGTTGAATGTGGAATTTGGCTAGTAGGGTTGAGCATTCATTTTGGAAAAGTGAGTCGTTGTGGCTAATGAGCTCAAGAGGAACCCCATAATGAATATGAGATTGGTTTCAATGAATTGAGCTAATTTTTTGGCTTGTAGAGTGATTAATGATGCATCTTTGACCCATTTAGTGAAATAGTAAATCGCAACAAGTATAAACTCATGACCTCCATGTCCGGAGGGTGTCACTTTGCTGAAGATATCTATTCCCAAGTTAAAAAGGGACATGGTGAGGATAGGGTTGTTAGCTGGGGTGGAGGGTATGCTGTAGGTTGGCATGTTTTGCTGCATTTCACGAAATGTTGGCAGTCTTTTTCCATGGTCAGCCAACAATATCCTTGCTGGATAATTTTCTAAATTAGCATTTTAGCATTCACATGAGCTCCATCATTTCTGGCAGGGATTTGTTCCATGACACAACGTGCTTGGGAATGAGAGATGCATAACACATATCTCCCCTCTTGGTGTTTCTTGTATAACTCACTTGTCCTTACAATTTACTGAGAGGCTAGAAGTTTTAGCGATCTCTTACCTTGACGGTTCGCTTTGGGTGGGTATGTCCCATTTTTTAGGAAATTGAAGATGTCAAAGAATCAAGGTTGGTTAGTAACTGCTGGTAACACAAGGGGGATCCTGCGCCGTTGTAACACCTTGGAAATTCCTTTCCTTTTTAAAATATATTTTCTTACCTGTGTAACTAATAAAATAAGAATTACCAAAGCATTACCGCCACAGTGCTAACGGCTAAGACAATTATTAAAGTACTGCAACGGAAGACTCCTACTTTTCAATAAAAAAATAAATAAAGTCAAATGTAAAACCAAATAGTCAAACCTTTACTAAAACCTTACAACTTGGAACCAATAATTGGCCCTTAAAAACCAATTTAATTTAAACTTCGAAATTAATGTTAGTCCAACATAACAATAATAATTAATCTAACTAAAGTTCACACACTAAAAAGAAAGAACCAGGAAAACAAAACAGGAACACTCTTCGCTCAATCCAACATGATTTGAGTATGCCCTTCTATACCTGTACCTTTCCCTTTATTTCAGTCTACTACTAGCCATCGAAATGGGTCATCATAGAGCCAAGATAAAGACAAGGCCATGCACACAAAAGCACATAATCAGTAAAGCTGAGTCCTTAAATACAAAGAACTATGCAACACACTAACATGAATAATCCTAGACAAGAGCATGAAAATAGACACACAACTTACCTTTAATTTCAAGTACCATTACCTATGACACTTGAGTCACTTTACTTTAATTAATTTATTTATACTTAATTTAGATTGCACATCGAACCGATTTCCTCCTATAACTATCGCCCAATGGGCACCAAATTGGGAGCAGCTCCAAAAAGCTATTACCTATGCCACATGAAGTGACGGAATTCTAGCGCATTAAAAAAAAATAAGAAGCACAATCTCTTGTACCCTGAATAAAAGTCATAGATTACCATTTCATACGACTCTCCCCATTGTTAATACTCAAGGTATATATTTTCTAAGAGTTTTGGTGCGAATCCTCTTTCACTTACGTGATTATCAATTTAATAACTTGTTATGACTCACATGTAAAAACATACATACATACATACATACATAACAACATAACACAATCAAACATGTGCCATCAAATTAATTAATCTTTATTAACGAGTGATCATATAATTTATTTTCTTATCTTTCTTTCCTTGTCCACACATTAAACTGTAAGTGGAGTAACTTTCCTTCCTTGTCCACACATTAAACTGTGAGTTGATTAATTTTCTTTCTAGTCCACATATTAAACTGTGAGTGAATTCATTTTATTTGCTTAATAAATATTCCTTCCTACTAATCATGTGAGAGAAATTCAAAAAATAAATATTCTCCCTTGAATAACATGATAATAAATGGCAAGTAATTATATACTTGATTTCTTGTTATCATAAACATACAATGAATGACTACTCAATACTTCATTAATGAAAGAATATCATGGATTACATAACTAAACTCTAGAATAATTTCCATAGATAACATAATCTAATAACGATCGATACTATGGAAATAAAATCTTGAAACCAAATAGAATATTATCATGATCAAAACCTTCTAAAAATAAGAATATTAATGTCATCATGCACAGCAACTTTTGGTAACAATCAACATGTCATGAAGATCAAATAACGCTAACTCACAAATATTTCCAAGATTCTATCATGAATCATAAACATTAAACCACTCCTAAGCATGATACTATGAACATGAAATCGTTCCTTGTACTTGCGCACCTTATATAGTGCAGGTGATTAGTCACAACTACTAGAATTCACCATATTCAAAATCTTCTACAAAACAAGGTTTATAACCTAATTAAAAACCTCCATAACTAAAATATACAAGAACATTAAACTAATTACAAGTACTCGAAAATTATTTAGAACACCCACTATATCACCTCTAATCAATTCCATACATTAGCCAATTAATCCTTTTTTAAAACCTTTAATGATAATGATTTTATTAAAATTGCAGCAATGTAATATTGCTTAATAATCTCTTTAAAAACCTTTAAACCTCATAATTTGAGTATGAAACACTGTAACAATATTATATGATCATCGTCTAATGGTTTTATTCAATAAAAACCCTTTTACATGCTTTAAATCATAATTATAATATTACTACTATAACTATTCATACTTAGAATAATTTTCCAACATTTTAAATCTCATGAAAACCCTTCATAAACTAATCGAAATTTCATAATTTCATCATAAATCATTACTAAAATAACTTATGATCATAATACATGAATTTAGAACATTATAAACATAAACCCTAATTAAATCATACACTTTTTAAAACCTTAAAAACAAATCTCATGATCATACTGTTAAAACATATTATTAATAATCAATACATGTTTATAAATACTAAAACATAATGAAATCATAATTATAAATCATAACTTAATCATAGATTTAAATTGAAGAAGAGAAGAGTTTTTTTTTTTTTTTTGTTGGACCTTCGAAAAAACTGAAAAGGGAGGAAGAGGGAGGTGGCGGCCGGTGGCTGGCTGGCAGCGGTCCTCGGACACATGTTGCTACTGCGGCAAACGGTGTTCCTTAGATAGGTGGTCGTCTGTAGGCAGGTGGTCACCGGCTAGGTGAATTAGGGTTAAGGTTGCAAGTTTTTTTTTTCTTTTCTTATTCTCTCTCTCTTTTTTTTTTCTCAAAACCTAAAAACAATTTAATGAAATAAAAATTCTAATTTTGTGTTTAAAAGGGTTATTTAAAGGTCCAAAATTAGATTTTGTAAAATTACTAAAATACCCTTAATGATGAAAATTACATTTACGCCCTTGTTTTGAAACACTAAGAAAACTCCCTTAAAACTTGATTTTGAAACTTTAAAAACCCTTAAATAAATACTAAAATGCTATGAAACAATTTATAATAATTATAAAACCTCAAAAAATATATATTTTGGCTCTCTTATTAACTTTTATATTTATTAATTTATAAAACCTTTATTCTTTCTTTAAAATATGAAAATTTTACTTTATAAATATTAATTCAATTTATAAAATACCTAAAAATACGGGTATTACAGTTTAGGAGACGCGGGGAAAAAGATTTTTTTTAAAATGTTTTTTTTATTTATTTAATTTATTTAATTTTATTAACAAAAAATTATTTTAAAGATAACTTATAATTCATTTTTTGGACACGACTATCTATAATTTAGTTCCGGGGCTTCAACTCAGGAATGTTGACTCGATGTTCCTCTTGACTTTAGTGCCAATGTGGCAAGGTTTGTGTGATTATCATCGCTCCTTTTTCAGGGAGACACATTTATGTGTCTATAACTACATGCACCATAATCGTTTGTGTTTGTAGACTGTTTAACTATTTTTTTAACATATATTGAAATGTTATTACAAAGTTCTAATATTGCATTATTTAGCTTCGGTTAAATAATATATATTATATAATATTTACAAATGTCATCGAGCCGAGCCGAGTAGTAACTAGTTCGAGCTAAGCTTGATAAATATTAATAGAGCTCGAGCCGAACTCAAGCATAACCCAGCATTCTAATTAAATTTTTTGTTCGAGCTTGGCTCATTTTTATTTGGGTTTTTCTAAGGAATGCCCTTGAGGTTTTTGTTTTTCTAAGGTGTGCCCCATAACTTTTTTATTTTCACTTGTGCCCCTCAACTAATTATTTTTAATTAGTGTGAACCTGTCTGTTAATGTGATGTTAATGTAAACATTAGTTTGTAATTTTTTGATATTTCTTAATTATTCTGTAATTTATGAAAAAAAAAAAAAAAAAAAAAAAAACCCAAAAACCATTAATAAATTGATATTTCTTTTATTTGGATTTGGAGGGAAATTTTCCCTCCTAAATGTTATGGTTTCTTCTATAAAAAAACCCAATTTACCTACTCTTCTTCTCTGTTCTTCTTCTGCCTCCTTTGTCTCCCAATCTTTCTTTTGCTCATCTTCTTCACTTCCTCTCAAATATGTCTCACAGTTCTCAGAGGTCAATCTATGACTCCAATTCTGATTGGGATTTTATTTCTCCCAAATGCAATTGTAGGGTTCCTGTTGATACCAAGTTACATGTTTAAAATTCTGACCGCAATCCTCGAAAAGCCTTCTGGAGATGTGATAGCTGTCGTTTGTTTGATTGGGTTGGTCCGCGGACCATGGTTTGGTTTGGTGAAGTACAACGTCCAACGCATGAGCATTAGGAAATTCTGGTCACCTTTACAGAAGGTGTTGCTGAGTTAAAAGCTCAATTAGAAGGATTTGAGGGATTTGTTAGGGGATTGGGAAAAGGGGTAATTGTGTTGTTGCTATTTATTTTCCTTGTTATTGTTTTGAAAATGTAAAATGGTATTTATGGAGATTGTAATTATGATGGGGAAAGGGGTACTTGTGATGTTAGTTTTTGTGCTATGAAGTATGTAACATGGTACATGTAGGTTGTTCGTTTTGTGGTATTAATTTTTCTTTAGGTATGGTACTGATTGACATATGATATTATAATGTTGGTATTATATGTTAATGAAATTATGTTGTGTAGTTTGTTGGTTTGATTTGACTGAACAAATGCATTTACTTGAGTATAAGCAAACAAAATATTAGTAGATTGATATTGGCAAAAAGTAGTAAAAACACCAGTCGTGAGGGTAATAACAACAATCTGTTCATTGCTAACATTAAAACTACTTAAGCTTATATTCATAAAAACAGGAATTTGTTCATAATTGTTACAACCAAAATATTCTTAATTGTATGGTTAACACACCATAACCATCATTTGTCTAATATCAGCACTACTGTGTGACACCCTTTACCAACAAAAACAAAAAAGCACTTCCAAAAACATTTACCATCCAAATCAATAAGGTTACTTCCAAAATATTGCAATTGTTCTTGTATTTTTCAAAAAAACAACCAAAACAATAGAACACAAGACTTGCAATGACAGTTCACACCCTTCATCAGGTGCTAAGAAATCAATTGAGCTGCTTCAATCTTTTCTTGATCTTTTCTGCCAAATTATGGGCTGGTTGACTCATGGACTGAGGTGGATTGCCTTGAGTGTGTGCCTCATTGTTTGCTTCATTTATTACTGGTTGTTATTGATGCATGAATTCAAAATTTTTAGCTTCATATTCTGATCCTTCACCCCTTTGCCTTGGTGGTTGTTTTCTCTTTTTTAGTATCAGCATTGTTGTTGAAGTTGTTGTAGTTGCAGCTACTATTGTTGTTGTGGTCTACTGCTCCACTAATGAGGGTTTCAATTAGGGCATTACCTTCAGTGACATTAACTTCTTCAGTTGGCATTTTAGACTTCTTCCCTTTTTTGTTATTCTGTGAACTCTCACCCCTAGCTTCTGCAGTTTCTTTAGCAGTTGGACCACCCTTACAATTCTTTGCATTATGTCCTAGAGCTTTGCATTTGCTGCAACTAACAGTGGTACTTCGCTTTCCCTTCCTCTTTTCTCCTTCTTCCCTTCTCTTGTTTCTAGATGGTCTTCCTATTCTCCTCTTCATATATAGGTGGTGCAATCAACTGAGGGCATGCAGCATTAGTTGGCCATTGTTCTTGATCTGGTACTGGTGCAATGGTGCCACAATAAGCTTCTTTGTACCTTGTCATAGAGAATCACTCACTCTTAAAATCAACAGGTTGTTTTCCCTCATACAAAATAGCTTTAACACCATGTTTGCAAGGGATCCCACTAATCTCCCACCTCCCACAAGCACAGGTCCTATTGGCTATGGACACTGGCAACCTAGCTCTCCCATCATGCACCTCATATGCCCCCCTCCTAGAACGATATGCAACACACATTCTTGCTTCTTTGCTTATCACCCTTAACTTCATCATGATGTTAGGGCATCATACTCCATCTTCAGGCCACTATTCAGCTAGGGCTTGTCTAGTAGCATGTCTTACCATTGCTATTCTTCACACACCTAATTAACAACCAAGCAAACAAGTAAGTGTACGTATGTATATGTAATCAACAAACAACTAAGTGTATATGTATGTATATTTACCTTCCAATAGTTTTAGGACAAGATAAGACCTATCTACACTAATAGTGTTGTTTAAGCTTTCCACAAAGTTGTTTGTGGTTTCATCACTGTGTAATGTGGCTTCAAACTTCCACCTGGTCCACCTATCCAATGGTCCAATGTCCTTAAACTATTTCAGTGCACCCAAACCACAATGTACCATGCTTTATTGAAGAGCCTTTCTGAATGAATATTCTGAGTATGCATTTGTGACACTCAAGAACAATTTGTGCATCAGCAAACCAGAAAAATCAGTTTTGAAGTTCTTGCACAATACCTCCTTCGGACTTTAGGCCAAACAGAATCCAGTGATAGGTCTATACCCTGCAATGCAAATGAAAAACACATAAGGGTAAGTGAACAGTTAAATTGACAATGCAAGCAAACAACTTAGTTAATGTGCAAACCTTTTGTCTATCTGACATAATGGTCCAGTCATACCTTCCTCCTTTAGTTAATATTTTCTTCAAATGATGAAAAAACCAACTCCAAGATGTCTTGTTCTCATTATTAACAACTGCTACAGTTATTGGGAATATCTCATTGTTGGCATCTAATGAAACAGCACTAAGAAGTATGCCACCATAATTTCTTTTTAGATGGCATAAATCAACTCCAATCGGTCCTCTACACCCAACTATGAGTCCTATAAATTGTGCAACAAAGCTTACAAAGATGCTTCTGAACTACAAATCTTTCTTGATTCACAGCTGACCAAGTAAAAAAAGCAACTGAACCTGGGTTGCTTGAAACCAGAATCTTACAATATTGAGGTAAATGAGTGTATGACTCATCATGTCCTCCTTGAATCATTATTAAAGCAGTAGCCTTCATCCTATAGATTGTAGATGTAGCCATTGTCAACCCATACCAATCCCATAAAGCTTCATTCAACTTTTTCCCTCTAATATATGGATTAGCCCTGATGTCATCTAAAAGTTAAATGCTGCTCACTCACAGTTGCACATGGGGTTGTTAACTAGCTAGGTTTAGGTTACATGAATGTTTGCTAGCCATGCTCTTGATTGCCCGTGTGTGCCCATCACCCAAGATTCTTGCATGTATCATCCACCCACACCTTTGATCTGCACACTCAGCTGTGTACCTCATATTGTCAGCCTTTAACACCACCAATGCAAACCCTTCTTGGATGCAAAAATCTCTAAGTACATCTTTGAAGTGTTCTCTATCCACAAACAACTGCCAAGGCTTCAACCTAATGTTGCCAATGTTAGCATCTTCAAACACCTCACTATTCTTAAACACTGAATTCATATAACCACTATCATCAGCTTCCCACTCATTTGTTTAATATGGCTCCCAGCCCCCATCCACATAATTTTGAGTCAACAAATCCTCAATGTCACCATCCTCCAATTCACAATCCTCATCTTCAGTAGAATTTTCATCAGTGACATCCTCTGGCTCATAATCTCCCTCACTATCACTAGAATCATCACCACTATGCCCACCATTATCAATGTCCTCCAAACCAGGTACTTCTCTAGTCCTAGTCCTTGTTTCAATAACTCCATCAACACTACCTTGCCCATTTGTGCACCTTGTACCCTTACCAAGCCAAAAAACCCTTCTTCCTAGCTGTTGACTGTGGCATTTTCTTACCATGAGGGAAAGAGGGTGGTCAAATTAAATTGTAAATGGATTTCTAAGACTTTTGCTCCATTTGAGTAACACGAGAAGGTTCACTTGTGTTTTGTGTGGTAGGGATTTGTTGACTACAAGGCTAATTTGGTAGCTATTGGGTTGAATTCTCAGTCACTTGATCAGTTTCACAGTTAGGAAATATTATTTTCACGGTATATGAATTTGGAAGGGAGGATTTATGAATAGGAGATAAGGAATGAGAATAACAATTGTGGTTATCAAGATCATCAACAACAGGATCATCAATAACAGGACCATTAACAACAAAAGCAACAGGTTCATTCCTGGCAGTTGAAGGCCTCCTAATTTGAAGTTTTTCAGGATTTTTAGGAGCAGTGACTTTGTTAGCATTAATGCCAGCATTACACCCTGCTCTCATACTCTCTGCTAAAGTCCAAATGAAATTGGGTTCTTCTAAACACCCAATCCAAACGTCTATTGTTTTCAACTTGATAACATTAAACATGGTCATTAAGGCTTTATCATCAGTGAGTTGATGAGTTTTTTCCCTATAACTATACTGTAAAACAGGATATTTTGGCAACTCATAAGCATTACTCTCAAACCCCCTAACCATGTCATTTAACACATCTAACAACAAACACTCATCAACATCCTTTATTACAAGCTGAAAACAATTTCCCATGAAATTCAAATTAAGGATTCTCAGACATTTTGCAATGAACAAAATTACAACATCAAATAAGCCCTAAATTTAAGAAACATCAAATAAGTGCTCAATTGCCATATAAAGTAATACAAACACACATAATTAAAAAATTCATAACAACCTAATTAAACGAAATGAAAAAAGATTCAATTTTTGAGCAACAAAATTCCAAATTCATATCTTTACCTCACCTTCGTCTCACAGTTGTACAACAAACAGCAACCTTCACACCCTCAATTGAGACTCCACTTCATAAAACTTCAACCAAATGATAAAGCGACGTCGACTAAGAATTTTAATTCATGGTACCAACCAAAACCGAAAACCTTGTTGTTTTTCAAAGAGGAGAAGAAGAAGGAAGACGATGAAACAGAGAGAATGGTGGAGCTGAACACTTGATGAGAGAGAAAATAAAACCCAAAACCCAAAAATATAATTCCTTCTTTTTTCCCCTAATTTAATTAAAAGTGAAAAATAAACAAAAAAAAAAAAGAAAAAAGGGAACAAAACCTGAAAATTGCATTTATTAAACGTCTTAAATGCCAAACCTAATGTCTGTTAGGGAATAAATTTGGGTAGGTTAGCACTAATTAAAAATAATTAGTTGAGGGGCACAGGTGAGAAAAAAAAAGTTACGGGGCACACCTAACAAAAACAAAAACCTCAAGGGCATAACTTAGAAAAACCCTTTATATTTTTATTTTTCGAGCTTAACTCGTTTATCTTTTTTATCTTCTCATTGTAAATTATTAGGCAAGTCAACTAGCCAAGAGAATATTTTGATTAGCTAAATACTTTTTGAATCGTAATTCAACTTACTTCAATTTGTGATACTTCACTATAAATGAATTATACCACCTACAAAATATAAAGGACACTCCAAAATTCAAGCTTGAACAAGCTATAAACTAGTTATAAACGAGCTTATAAAACGAGTTGTTTGCGAGCCTTAATGAGTCGAATAATAGGTTCTTCGAGTAAAATTTGTATATAAATCAATGTTGAAAATTTTATTGAAACTCATTTATTTATACTAGTTGTGACACCGCGCGCAATGCGCGCGGCGCCCCAAAATGCTTATGTTCGTGCTTGTTATGTTTGAGTTCTTATGTATTGTAATTTTAGCTTTTTATTATATCATCACAGTTATGAACAGATTATATAACAAGGTTCAAATTAGATAAACGATTTGAAAATAATGTTTACAATTAATAAAAGTTAATAATAATATTGAACTTTAAGTACTACGTATTAAAAGTAGAACCTTTGTCTAGTTTTAGAGCTACTTAGCTATACTTCAACTCTTTGAGAACTTGCGACACAGTTAAGATTAGCATCTATGTCATCAGCTTTAGCATTGGACGATTATTTATGATCCGTCTGCTGGATATAACAACAATTAGTTGTTTCGTTGTTACTGAATGCTTTTTTTCACATAGGAGTACAAAATCAGCATCTACTGAAAGGAAACTAATCACAACCAAAACAAGAAGGGAGAGGATAGGAGCCTGGGAGGTTAGGTCAGCACTTAGCAACATATACATCAAAGACTCATTAAACAACAGCAAAATGCTCACCATAATATGTAAATTATATATGTAACAAAGAGATGGCATCATCATACCACAATTCCAATTTTCGCCATATTTTTCTTTTGATACAGGTTCCTTATTTAAAAGAGCCTAAACACAATAGATATTGAATTGCAGTCCTACAAAATCACATATTGCAAATATGAAAGTAAAGCATAAACATTTTTTTTTTTGAATTGAATAGTTGAATCTTAGAGATAAGTAATACAAGAAAACAATCAAGATTTAAATACTTTAATGCCAAAACGGCTACACGACAATGACAATGGTGACTCTGGATTTCGCTTATCATTACAATACAATCAGCACCCTGAGCCACATCAGCTGCCATCAAGAACTGCAATTTCCATCGTACTTTGTTACCACTTAACCTGAGAGATCATCACGCTGACGCTGTGACAACAAACTGTTCATGTCAATCCATGTTTCTCATCTTCACAAGGTGTGGAGTGTGGACAAGGACGAAAATCGATTAAAGGAGCAATCAAACGTAAGCACTTCGGTTTTCTAGGAATTAGGGAAGATAATTGCTTGATAGTCAATTCAAAATCAAAACATTCAAATCAAAAACAAAAACGAGCTTGCAAGATGCACAAGTATATAATTAGTATCCACAATCTTATTAGAGATACAAACCAAAGATGTCTAGCACATGAAAACATTACCAGTTATATTGGTCAATAATTATAGGCTCATATAGATTAGTAACAACACACAACCTTCCATAGTCAATGAAAACATACCATTTGTTTCCACAACTTGTCATCCTCTACATCATAGTCATCAACTTTTTTCGAGCACCCTTGATACCAGGTGCACTATAATAAAAGATAAATAATATAGTCAGATTCAAATACTCGAGCAATAAAATAATCAAACCACCTTTCACAGCTATCAAAATAACGGTGGATGCTAATAAGAATACCGCCAAAAAAGAACGCAAAACATAGTCCATCAAATACGCAAAAGTATGGAATTGAAATGTGTGTTATTGCTTTAGATGCAATCAAATATAGTCACATGAAACAATACGAATTATAGCACAAAATTACCTTCAT
This sequence comes from Suaeda aralocaspica, assembly GCA_016808085.1. Taxonomy (NCBI): domain Eukaryota; kingdom Viridiplantae; phylum Streptophyta; class Magnoliopsida; order Caryophyllales; family Amaranthaceae; genus Suaeda; species Suaeda aralocaspica. Next base: position 437,829 of record PYUH01000001.1, read on the forward strand.
ATTACATGGCATAATCGCCAAATGCTCATCCTCCACCCGCATTCAACTCCCCCCACTTCTTCCTCAAAGCTCACCCCCTTCTCAATCACAACCCTACATTCCCGCTCCTCCCTTATCCTCCACCCCCCTACGTTCACTCACTAATCGCCTCAACTACACAATCTAAAAAGAAAGACCTAACAATGACAATATTAGTTGAGCAGAAGTTAGCAAATTCCAAAGATTCTCTGCTTCATTTTCCTTCTTCTTAAACACCAATTCCCTTGTTCATTCATTTTACTACCATCTTCAACAATGCACACAATTAAACAAGCAAATCAAAATTAAATCCAAATCTCTAATTAAGCAAACCACAATTCCATTCATTCATAAAAAATACCCAGATTAATAGATTAATTAAGGAAAACAAGGAAACAATTCCCACATATCTACAATGAAACTATACACTGTGCGCGAAAGTCTAATAAACAGTTTTGAAAAATCTTGTTGTCTGTTCCTTCACTCTGCAGTCAATAAAGGATTATCTCATACTGTAAAAGAGGGGAAATGTAGTAAAAACTATTGCTACATGATCTCTCATTTGATAAGAAGGTTCCTTTGTTTTATTAGATCGATCAAAAGCACCTTCAACCCCGTACCTCAAACAACAAACCCCTCGAACCCCTCTACAGCAATAAAAACAGAAGAAAATATTAACAGGTACCACAATAGCTAATTTCTAATCAATACATTTCAAACGTACCAAATAACAAATCCAAGGTAATAGAACATAGCTTACAGAAGCCATACTTCAAAAGGACACATAATGGATCTTTTGTCTACAAATTCTAAATTAGAAAATTATCTAATAATCTCCAACAAACTACAAAAACCAATAGACAATCTAAGCATTCACTATCGTTAAGTCTATCAAACTATCTCAAAAAACTCAATATTGCTCCATACCAAACACAAAAGAAGAATCCAAGAATAGCAGCAACTACTTGTGACCGTGTGAGCTCAATCTCCAAAGTTGTGGGGCCAAACAATGAGCAGCATTTTCATTTTAAATACTACATCCAACCACACATAAATACCTTATTTCAGGCTAGATAAGGTGATAATCTATGCAAAACAACATCAATATGAAAAAAGAGTATATGATATTGTTGTGCAACAACAGAAACTTTAGAATTTAACAATCTAAAAGGAGTACCATTGAACTATGTTTTAACGGTCAAGAATATTTCTTAGCAACTTAACACAAAATTGAAGGTGTTCCGAAACCAAAGTAACAAACGGGATGTTAAAGAAACAAAATCATGCACAGGTTTCCAAGCACTTTCTTGACATAGATGGAAAACTGCAAAATATACAAGTATAGAAAGTGGTATATGGTCTCCCAGACATATCAAGCAAACAAGAAAATTCATCATCAACGCCAATAAATGTCCATCCCATACTTACAATTTTACCAAACAATCTATAGTACATATGGAAAGAAAATCAGTACTTAAAAAAATAACCCTCAGTCACATTAGAGTAGTGGGAACCTGGACAGGCAAATTAAACCACACTAAAATTATCCCCTCTCTGAGAGACAACTTGGCTCATATATAGAAGTCCCCTGAACAAAAAACAGATACAACTGCATAAAAGTATAGAAGAAACATGATATGAACAAATGCTCAAAACACACTATAAGATGGAAACTCACATGAAAGAATGAATACTATCCATCGGCAACAAATTCAATATTTAACAAAAAATCTGCAGACCACAAATGTAACAATCAGAAGACAATAGCTTTAAAGATGAAATGGCAAGTTACATACAGCGGAAATAAGGAAAGCGCCACTCAATGACATTTTCATTCCAGTGCTTTGGCAGGAAACGCTTGATTGCAGGTAGCAATGTTGCACTGAAAAGGAAGATTGCATATCATAGAACAAAATAAGTTTTTGAAATAGGACAGAACCTTAAAATAGACACATGGAGAGATTTATTAGAAAAAAGGGAATACATAAGAAAAGCTAATATCCCAAGAAGAAAAAAGTAGCCAGTCAACACAGCATTGACTAAGTCCTTTGAAAAGAATTTGAAAAGTAGAATCAGTGATAATAACATTGCACTCCCAACAAATGGAAACCTCATAGCATGTTCATTGGACATGGTCTCCTGCATCAGACAATCATATAAACTAATAAGCAACCAATACAATTGACATTCTCCCACCACTTGCAAACGTAATACTACATAGGAAAGCATACTCTATAGCACTTACAGTTGGTGGTGTTGGCTTCACAGACCGATAGCAGCCAACATACACAGCAAGACATGTAGTTAATACCACATTTACATTGGGATTCACCTTCACAACAAGCGGAGCCATAGACAAACCTAAATAGACATCAAGAAAAGGATATTAAATTATGCTAGCCATACATATCAAATCACAGAGTTCTCTTTTTTTTGGTTTCTTTTAATCTTGACGGATAAAAATTTGTCAAATGCAATGACGTCAGCAATCCAATCCATTAAGGGTGCGTTTATTTTGAAGGAAACTCTTTCCCTGAAAATGATTTTCCATCATTTCTTTATATTCATGTATTTATTTTAGCAGGGGCTGGAAATTAATTTTCTCAGAGATAAAAAAAAAAACTTCTCTTTAAAAAAGAAAACACATTTTTCTTTTGTATACAAGGTATGCCATATTTTTCTTCTTGTTACTTACTGTTCTATTCCTCCCCTTATATCTTTCTCCCGCTTTTCCTTTCAATTTTCTTTTTCCCTATGAGGATTTTTACATCAAAACAAACAAAGGAAAGCTTTTTTACAATTTTGATTTCCACTGAAACCTATTTTTTTTTCGAAAAGTATAATCCATGCAAAGTGTTATACAAAGCACTCAAATTTCGAAGGCAGGACTTAAAATGCAACTCAATCACAGCTACTATGTCGGAAACAGCAATCAATTTTCCATAAAAGCACAAAGCAAGTCGGCAACACTCAACGACGGTCTTGCTAATCACACCACGCTGTTCCGCTACTTAAGTTTAATTTTACTGTACAACTCTACAGTCTAGCCTATACTTCTCTATAAATTCACCATGATTGCAAATTTGCAATCAAATATAACCCAACGTCCAAAAACCATTTCAATTGATAACATCGCATTTCTATTATAAGTTGAATTAAACATAACATCAAAAAGCTAAATACAATTACACATGTAAGCGTCAAACTAAACACAAACAATCAATAAATCAATATAATAACAATTAATCACAAACCTGCAAGTGCCAAATTCGCTAAACATTCAAAGTTCTTCATTACTCCTACTTCTCGCCTCAAAATTCAACGATCAAAATCAAATTATTACAAAATCCTTCACAAATTAAACCTATGATTAAACAAATTGTGCAAAATGAACAACAAATTGAAGAAAATTGAACATCAATTTCATAAATTAGTTACAAATTAAAAATGAAATCGAAATACATTACGTAGAAATAAATTACGAGATCTGAGAATTTCTCCCCCAAATCAATTCAAAAGTGCGGATCGAAGAAGAAGAGAGAGAAAATCACTATCATTAAGCAATGTAAATAAGTTCCTCAAACTTAATTACCTTGACAGTCTCCTCATCACATAAATAAACTCCAGCAATCATGGTATCTTGCATATGACTTTCTAAAGAATTTAACAGGGATAACACTGCGCTCACACCACCTTGAGCATAGTTTGTGTTTCTCTCATGAGGTTCATCCTTAGTTATCACTGCAACAGTTCCATGCTTTGCAACTTCCCGAGCATATCTAAGGCTAGCAACTCCACTTCCAATAACTGCGAAATCAAAGTACATTGTGGTTTCACTCTCTTATATGATGCAGTAATTGCTCGAGGTGTCTTCTTCTGTTTTCTTACCTGAGGAAATCTAATATTTAGATTACTGTGACACAACTTGGATCCTGAGACTGCACAAAACCTGTAAAGGAATCCAATGGTGTCAAAATAAAAGACATGCAATCCTAAATCATAATTCTTATAATTTGAGCACACATGCCGAAACCAAATGTCAAAAGTGTTAATCAGAATATACAAGCTGTTTAATATATTAGAAAATGTATACAAATCAGAAAAAATTACAAAATACAATAAATTAAGAGAATTAATTCAACACAATAACAGAAGGTAACCAAAAAAGATTAATTAAACCAAAGCAAAACAAACAAAGTAAAAAAATTCAAATTAGATTAGAAATCAACCATGAACAATAGCAGCCACCGCAATAGTCTGATATGATATAATTGATTGAGATAATTATTTATATTATTCTTGATAATCTAAGATAATTAGTCACAACCACCATTGCAGTAAATCAGCAGTAGCAGTGCCACATCTAATACACAACCCCTTAAAAAATCGAAACCCTAAAAGGGCTAAAACCCTAATCTTAAAAATTGCCAAAAATGAATTTAAACCTTCGAACATGAAATTCAATGAAAACACAAAACCCTAAGGTAGCAAAGGAGAGAGAAAATTTATGAAATTAGAGTTCAATTGAATCGATTCATCAAATTAGAACCCAATTGAACCGATTCGTAAAAACAAACCCTAACCCCATAAATACCCCTAACAAATAGAAACATGAACTCCAACATGCAAGAGTCGCAGATTTCAAAGTTTTCTTTTGCTTGTTTTGGTGGAAGAAAACTCATATAAAAAAAGTAATAAGGAAAGGGGGAGAAAGATGTGAAGAGAAGGAATAGAGAAAATTGATTTCCACCCTTTCCAAAACAAACAAAGGAAAATGGGAATATGATGGAAAATATGAAAATGTTTTCCTCCATAACAAAGTGAGTCCGATTATAATCAAATCAAAGAGTAAATATAACGGTTATTTCACCATATACCCCTAAACTATTGCAATATGCACCAAATACCCTCGTTGTTTTAAAAATGCACAATATACCCCTGAAATATGTAAAAAAATACATGATATGCCCTTACTCCACAACAAGGTCAAACAACAGTTAACTCTTTCTATATAAAAATAAAATTAAATGATGGAGGAATAAAAAAGGTATCATGAACAGCTAAATGCTTTATCATGACTCATGACTACATATTTACTAAGAAATAATGTGAAGTACTAAAGTCAAAGACTGAAATACTATGTAGTGACAACAAGCCCCCAAAATGATACCTTGAAGAATACTGCTTCAATTCTCAGCCTTTGTCTGAGCTGCATGATGATAAGCTTGTAACTTAGCAACTAATTCTGTGGAATCCTTTGCTGCATCAACAGCAAGAATCTAGCAAAAAAAAAAAGGGAATTGTTAGCCAATCAGAGCCCCAACTCATGAAACACAATAACATATGGTTTTCCTAACTGAAGCAACTGAGCCAGTGCCTTTGGTATAATTAATAAGGCTTCAGCAAACTCTGTGATTGCCAATTGCTCCCTTGACCCTAGCGTCATAGCAAGGCTCTATAAGTACACTGACAACGCTACCTCAACACCCCCTCCACCTGCTACAACCTGCAGTTGAAAAACATTTATACGATGAAAATCTCATCATTTTCTTGTGGACTCCCCTCTCTTTAAACATATGTAACGAAATTTTGAAAAGAGGTTCAACAGAACAAAAATCTACACTACTGAATTCCAAAATTTACCATGTTTGACTCAAGTGTTCTCTTTACTATACACAAAGCATCATTGAAAGCCCTTTCCATCTCGTCAAGCATGAAATCATTTGCGCCTCTAAGTACTAAAGAAACCTGAGAGAGTTTACACCAAAATAGTTATCAAAAAAAAAAAAAATAGGAAAGGTATATGCAACTTATGAAAATCTGATGCGCAACAGATTTCTAAAGGATGTTAGGCAAATTATGGCAATAGAGATCCTAATCTCCAAGAACATAGAGGGCATAAATACATAATGACACACGTAACTGGTGATGTGAGACCAAACTCTTAGTACTCCGACATAGGAGGACCATGTGACGGTGGCGGTCCCGGAGGAGCAGGTTTAGATGGATCAGTAAAACCAACAGGTGGTGAAGGCCTAAATCCAAGGGCTGGGGGTCCCCCATAGGACCAGATGGTGCAAAAGGCACTGTGTTGGCAGGAGCTGAGGGTGGGGGAGGTCTTACTCCAGCACCATCTGGTCTACCAGCCACAAGACCAGACGACAAAAAGGGACTCGTAGCGGTGGGAGGTGCTGCTGCAAAAGGACTAACAGCTGGTCGACCAGGGACATTTGGGCGACCTGGATTTCCAGATGCCATCTTATTCAATCCTTTTCCCCCACTTTCTTCCCACCCTATACAAGATTACCTGATGAAAAATAGCACCAAGTACAAAAATACTTAATATATATATATACACGAAGGTTTTATATCATCTAAATTATATACAAACAAAAAATCCTACTAAATCGATCGACATATTCCTAATTTCCTATCACCCCCATCATCGAATTTATCCGGAACTCGAATTCGTCAGAAGCTGAAAACAGTCATTGTTTCTCAATTTCTCATTTTTATCTTCCATGATTCAAACAACTCACTCAATCCCTCACTACTTAACCACAGAATTAACACAATAAAACCGTGGCCGAATAACTAACATGTAATCCAATTTTAATACTACTCTTGTCAATTTGCAAACAACATTTTATAACAACAAATATAACTCCATAACATTCAACAACAGTAACCAAAGCATCTCAAATCATATCTCCAATGCAACTATTTCTAAGTTTACATATGCCATTAATACCACCAACACTTCCATTATCTCCAATGATTGCGATACCAAAAAAAATCAAAAAATAATACAAAAAAAAACCCAAAAAAATAAACTTTTTTAATTAGACAGCTGAATTGTTAAGCAAGCAACATGAATTCGACATTAATTACCACAAAAACAACTAAAATTAAGCATAAACACGAAATTTAACCCATTAGGATCTTAAAGAGCAACAGTACTTGGCTTAGTACCATCAAGTTCAATCAATATCCTAGCAAAGAAAGGAGACTCTTAGAAAATCGGTACCTTTGTATCCACCTAGAACTGTCGAAGCGAATCTCGAGCCACGGAAAGGAGTCATTTCCTATCATACCCATCATCGAATTTATTCGGAACTCGAATTCGTCAGGAGCTGAAAACATTCATTGTTTCTCAATTTCTCATTTTTATCTTAACCACAGAACTAACACAATAAAACCGTGGCCGAATAAATAACATGTAATCCAATTTCAATACTACTCTTTTCAATTTGCAAACAACATTTTATAACAACAAATATAACTCCATAACATTCAACAACAGTAACCAAAGCATCTCAAATCATATCTCCAATGCAACTATTTCTAAGTTTACATATGCCATTAATACCACCAACACTTCCATTATCTTTAATAATTGCGATACCCAAAAAATACAAAAATAATACAAAAAAAAACCAAAAAAAAAAAACTAAACTTTTTTAATTAGAAAACTGAATTGTTAAGCAAGCAACATGAATTCGACATTAATTACCACAAAAACAACTAAAATTAAGCATAAACACGAAATTTAACCCATTAGGATCTTAAAGAGCAACAGTACTTGGCTTAGTACCATCAAGTTCAATCAATATCCTAGCAAAGAAATGAGACTCTTAGAAAATCGGTACCTCTGTATCCACCTAGAACTGTCGAAGCGAATCTCGAGTAAGGGAATGGAGTCGGGCGGAAAAGGGGGGAAAGCTCTTTGTTCCCGGTTCTCCGCCGGAACCAGAAGTGAAATTTTGGTAGATAGGGATCCCGTAAAAACTTCGTTTGAAGAATGGTCCAGACTCGGTCATTTTTCAAAAACAATAGCTAAGGGCCACAAGTTGTGATTGCAGCTGATAGCTGTACCGCCGAGTTCTTCGGAGCTTTCTAGCCGAGTCGTCATACACTGTGCCTAACGGCCCACCTCTTCGCCCCTGCGCATCTAAGATGCTTGAGGGTAAACCCCCTTCGCTTAAAAAAACAAATCAAATGCAAAAATTAACGAATTAAGGTTTGACTAATCAACGAGATCTCAATTAGATGCAAGATTTAGAACCCTAATCGAAATTAAAAATCCCCGAAATTATAGTTAAAAAAAATTAGAAGGATAAATTAAATGAAATTGATTACCTGAAAACGGAAAATTGAGAAGGAAGAAGGAAAGCAGAGATCTGAAACAACTGAAAAATCAATGAATCAACAACGAAATTGAAGGAAAATTGAGAAGAAATCAAACGAAGAAAACCTCGAATAAATAATTAGGGCTATACTAAAAGAGAGGAAAGAGAAGAAGAAGAAGAAGAAGAAGAAGAATTAGAAGTGAATTATGATTATGATGTATGAAATAAAGTTTCTGGTATTGAGTAGAAATTAAGTCCGATCTAAACCAGATCTTAACACAAACAAATCAATTCAACAACAAAATTTAGGATAAAATTGAACAAAAGTAGAGTTCAATTGAATCGATTCATCAAATTAGAACCCAATTGAACCGATTCGTAAAAACAAACCCTAACCCCATAAATACCCCTAACAAATAGAAATATGAACTCCAACATGCAAGAGTCTCAGATTTCAAAGTGAGAAGTAGGAGAAGATGCAGTTACAGAGAAGAAGGAAGAAAGGGAAGAGATCATAGGGCCATGCAAGGGTCGCAAATTCCAAAGTAAGAAGTAGAAGATGATTGAATTAGAGAGAATAAGAAGGAAAGGGAAAATCTCAGCAAAGGAAACATGTGCCTGTTATGTGACCACAATAGTGAAAACACTATGCAGGCTGACATGGCAGCTGAAGTGGACCAATAGGGGTGCAGCACTGTTCTTTCAATAGTGATTGCCTATCACCACATTTTAAGATGTAAGGATATGAACAAGTTTTTACCGAGTTTATTTACGAGTGTAACGACTCATTGATGTCTATGCGAGTTTGTGTTACCCGCGTGCGATAGGAATATGTACATAATAACAAAACAAGATAAATTGAAAGAGTATGTTGCTTCAAAAGTCAGAACGCATTATCTTAGTGACAAAAAGTGGTAGTTTCATTAGCAAAATTTACGCTAAACTTTTACTAATTAAGAACCACTACTTTTAACTATGAGATAGTCCATCGGGCACATGATTACTAATTAGAGTGCTTAGATTCAATAATGATGCAAAAAAGACATTGCTGTAAATGCAAGTTTCATGACTTCAGTGCCTAAATTATAACACTAAATATATACTACTGGCCACTCAATTGTGTAAATCATGATAATAACCACTTTGTCATATTCCATAATTGTTTTACAGAAAAAAAAAATACAAAAACATTAATTCCAAAAATGTCTTCTAGAAATAGTCCCTCCATACCAAAATACTTAGCATAAATAACAGTCAAAAATATGATTTGTAAATGATGCTCAAAATCAAAACATAAAGAATAAATTAAAACGATAAGAGTAATACATTTTACCACAACTTCTGTAAAATGCACATGTGTGATAGGGAACATAAAAAAGTAAGAGTCTTTATTAAGTAAATGACAAAAGTAAGGATAATATAAAAAGAATAAACTAGGTAGATGACAAACTTAAAGATAAAATTGGTATAATTTGTTGGAAGTTCTTGAGTGAAAAGCAAAGGAAGGAGAGACTTGATACTATTACCAAACTTCATTGTTATGGGAATATTGTATAAATTACAATATTATTGCCCCTTAATGTCCGAATTAATGCCTAAAGGTCATAATATTGATGGCCTCCCGAAAACCTTTGTAGATTCTCTTATCGACTTCATCCTATAATAGCCTTTTGATAATTCTCCAAGATGGATATATACAAAATCAAAAATATCACTTATCTCTCCAAAAAAATTTCCTTTAGGTTTTGGGCAATAGTATGAGTTCCAGTCGGAATTTGTGAGTGCACATAAATTCCGGCGCCGTGCAAATCCTGGAGGGCGGCCGCGGATTGTTTGACTACCGCACCGAGGTAGCGTAGAATCGTCTTTTAGGACAGTGGTCCACCACGACGCGAAAATTATCTATTTCACTATTCATGATTTCGCGCTCTAACAGATAAGTTGTTTCATTTCTACCTACTACTTATAACATAATTTATATAAGCCCAACATAACAAAATAAGATATGTAGGAAGTAATTAAAGACGTCTATTTCAGAAAAATGTAGGAAGCATCTTGGAATGGATGGAGTATGAAAAATTGATGAAGATGACAATTATTTAAATACCTTACCGACCATAAAATATAAATCCTTATCATGATAATAGTTGGATGTGATGTGCACCTACTAGTTTTACATCCGTAATTTTGCTTGATTTGGTCATAATTCTTTCGATCAATTGAGACTGATTATACCACCATTTATAGAAATACATAGCAAGCCAATTATTGTAGAAGTACAATTTTATACTCCCTCCGTTTTTAAACGTTTGATATATTTGAAATCTAACATTATTCATAAGATTAGAGAACCTTTTAAATTATTTTCAATACATATAACATAATATAGTTATATGAGGTATTGTTTGATTCGTCTTACTAAGTAAATTATTAATATTCGGTTATTATAATTTTTATATATATACAACAAAAGATATTTAAAGTCAAATATATTTATTGACATATGTGCAAGTCAAATCGTATTAAACAATTAGGAACCCAAGGAGTAGCACAATTTTTGGAACGGAAAATAATACAAACAAATTGTTGAGAAAAAAAGGTGGAAATAGTAAATTTAATAGCATTGGATTGAAATTTTAATGAGGTGAACAAATATTGTTTGTCAAAGTAAGAATCAAAGCCAGGAGAGTACGAGTAGAGATAGATGAAAAATTAAACAGCTTTTTACGGGGTACTCCTACAGTTTATTAGGTTTTATGGGGTAATATTATAGTTAAAAAATGTACCGTGTACTCTTATTTAGTTTTGTTTATGCACCAAAAGCAAACTTTAATTCATCATTCAACTCCTTCATCTACCCTTTAACAAAGTCTTGATTAAAAAAATAGATATGAGAAAGAAAAAAAAATGAGTTTTAAGTTTCAACATAACAATGGAGGAGGGAAGAAGTAAAATAATAATCTATATCTATATAATATATTAAAAGGCGTTTCGGACAATGTAAACGCGCCATGTATTATCCTTATCTCTCACCTGCGTAGCGTTACATGTACAAGCTATTTCCAACTTTGTGCCACGTATGCAACATATGATGCAATATATCCAAAAGTATAATAGCTACAAGGATTGAACCCATAACCTCTCTTACATAATCCAATCCAATTACCAACTCCCTCAAGTGCTTTTAATGTCTAATACATTATATATATATATATATATATATATATATAT
>PYUH01000001.1:450226-516720 GCA_016808085.1 Suaeda aralocaspica
TATATATATATATATATATATATATATATATTGTTCTCAAACACCTCTCATCATTTAAAAAGACGTTTGAGACACATAAGTTATGTATGTGCTTCTTCTAAGCGTCTTCAATCCTCACCCTAATTGTGCCATGTATGCAAGGTACTTAAGTTATACTCAACCATTGCGCCATGTACGTAAGACACATAAGTTATATCTAATTGTTCAATCAAAAATATAATGTTAACAAAAATCGAATCTAAGACCTATGTAAGGAAATTCAACAGAATTACCAACTCAACTAGATGTTTTTGGTGACCTTCGCCCACTTTTTTAAATATATTGTTTTAATAGTAAACTTAAAATAACAACAACAAATAACTAACTCAGCCCAGTAAAAAATCAAACGTGACATACTAAGATAGCACCTTAATTGCCTTTCTCAATGTTACACAAATATTAGACATGCTACCCGAGGCAACGCCTGGGCAAAAATACTAGTATAATATATTAAAAAGCGTCATTGTCAACGAAACTACGCCACGTGGCGCACGCCAATGAATGTGATACATGTCACTCTTTACAAGAGTTCGAACTCATGAAATTCGAAACGAAATGTGAAAGTTTAACCACCAATCCATAATAATTTTGATGTTTAACATTTCAAACTAATGGATAATAATTAAAGTCTTGTAATCATATGGTATCAGCTTTTGATTTGTATCGTTTATTCACTTGCACCAATACTATGACATTGTTATTTTTATCGGAAGTCCTTTATAATTGTTTTGCTTTTTTAATTAATAATTTATCACATTACAAGTTAGAACCCTTGCAATCTAATTTTACAAAAAAAAATACAAATTATGAAAAACAAACAAAAGCATATTTAATAATTGTAGCCGACTCGTGGAATTGCCCGGGCCAAAATTCTAGTAATATATTAAAAAGGTGTTTAAGACAATGCAAAACGCACCATATAATCTTATCACCTTTCACAAGCATTGCGCCACGTGTATAAGTTATTTCCAACTTTGTGCCACGTATGCAACATATAATACAATGTATCTAAAAATTAATAGCAACAAGGGTTGAACCCATGACCTCTCTTAGTCTTACATAATCCTAGTCAATTACCAACTCACCTAAGTGTTATTAATGTATGATAATAGATTATTTTTTAATATATATATATATATTGTTCTCAAACAATGCTTTAACTATTTCTCTGATCATTTAAAAAAGCGTTTGACACAACGTATCTACGCCATATAAGCCTCCTCAATCATCACCATAATTGCGTCATGTATGTAAGGTACTTAAGTTATACCCAACCATTGCGCCATATATGTAAGATACATAAGTTATATCTAATTATTCAACCAAAATATAATATTAACAAAAATCGAATCTAAGACCTATGTAAGTTTATTCAACACAATTATCAACTCAACCAAATGTTTTTGGTGACCTTTGCCCAATTTTTTATATATATAGTTTTAATAGTAAATTTAAAATAACAACAACAAATAACTAGCTAAGCCCTGTAAAAATCAAACGTTACATACTAAGATAACAACTTAATTGCCTTTCTCATTGTTACACGTATATTATACCTGTTGCCCGAGGCAACGCTTGGGCAAAAAAACTAGTGAAGAAAGAAAAAAGGAATTATTTATTGCAAATAACAATAAGAAATTTTTTTAGAAAAAAATATAATCAACTACTTAACAACCAACTAACGGTGATTAACGGAGTGGGTCATGAATAATTTAAAAAAATTAGTTTAGTGGTACACCTTAGAAAAAAAATCACCTTGCGGCACACCTTAGAATACTAAATATCTCTGGGGTATATCTTAGAAAAACCCTAAAAATTTTGTAACCGTTTTTCAAACGGTTAGCAAAGACAGTAAGGAAAAAAAGTAAATGTAAAAAGTAATTTTTTTTTTAGATAATTTAAGAAGTAATATAAGACATGGTGACTAATTGTTAGGTGCTAAGCTAGTAGTAGGCTTGCTAATGTTGTACAAGATAAATAAATTTGTCAACCAAAAATTAACATTGTAATTGATAAAACCATGTGAGGTTGGGACTAGTGGAAGTAGTGTAGAGCACCAAATATATTTCCCTACTATAAATGGGGGCAAAAAAATTTACTAAGCATCATTTTGTCTCCCTTTATTTGGGTTTGCAAGGGAGAGTTTGCTTGAGTGACCTTTGCGTTACTGCAACGAATTTTCAGATTCCATTTAATTTATTTTAATGTGCAATTACAACGTGATTAGTTGGTCATTTTAGTTGCCTAATTGTCTTCATTCACTAACTGCTATTTACTGAAGAATGTACTAAACGCCAGCTACTTGTCTAAATCTCAACTTTTGTACTGTTTATTATCAAAAGTAGGTCAAGCTAACGTATTAGGTGGGTATTTCTTTCATCAAACACACGTTTGGTTTGGTTCTCCTATACAAATTTTTTAAAAGTCAACATCTAAACAATGCTTCCAAGTTTCAACCACGACTTAAATCATTAAGAATATGCTCCGTGATTACAAGAGAAATTATCTGCCCATATGACCTATAAGAAAAATATTCCATAGGAGATTTCTGCAACATATTTTTTGAAAGCTCCATATTTATTTTTGGAGTATGTGCCAATATTATTTTTTGTATTGCAAGTAGAATTAAGCTTTTATCTAAGCGTTATCTCGAATCATTTGATAAATATATGTTACAACTATTTAAAAAATTGTTAGCAAAATCTCTTTTAAAGTAATATCATAACTTTAAGTTGGTGTGGCAAGATAAGCAATATTAATCTTACGCTCAATTTTTAAATCATTCGTAATTGTAGATGGAAGGGCGAGCAAGAGTTCGATTCTCAATGAATACGGTGTAGATGAGAAATCATTATTTTATTTGTTTTTTTCAATGGGTATATCAAGGATTCCCTACAAGGTTTAACAATTAAGATTAGAAAACGAAAAGAAGTGAAGAAGAAATAAAGAAAACGAAAAAGAATGAATGAAAATCAAACCATCAGAATTGAAAAGCACAAAAAACTAGTGATGAACAAATTGAACACTTAGAAAAAATGAACTTCCCAAGTAGAAAGCCTAGAGGGGACTTTCACTCTCTAGAAAATTGAGAAAGAACCATTTATTTTTAACAATGAGCATTTTGAGGGTTCATTATTATTGTTTACAATTTTGGTAAGGTGCTCCTAAGGAGAAAGCCTAAAGGTAACTTTCCTTCTCCAGGTAACTAAGAGAGAATCAATATATATATATATTAACTGATGTGCATTTTGAGAGTTCGTGGTTAGAGTGGAGAGTTATAATAAGATGAATAAAGAGATAAATTAAACAATACCTCATACGAGGATATTTTTCTGGAAAATATATAAAATCAAATAAAATTAAAGTACATATGTAAATAGTTTTAGGAGTCAATGTGTAGCAATTAAAAAGATACAGAGGGAGTAAGGGTAAGAATAAAAACTGAAAATATTACGGTGTTAGTTGGTAAACGGCTTTAGTTGTTGGCTGGATTTTGATCCATGTTTGGAATGATTTTTAAGCTGGTTGTTCAAATTACACAATTATTTTAAAAAGTGTTTGGTAAGGAACTATTGGTTTTTATTGATAATTATTCCCTACTGTCTTCTAATTACAAAGTAGTTAAATATTAATAACTAAATAATAAAATATATTCAATGATTAGTTATTATTTATTAATGATGGATATTAAAAAATATACTCCCTCGTTTCAATTTATTATTTACGTTTCATTTATACATGTGTGTCAAGTCGAATCTTATAATGTTTATAGCTCTAATTTTGTATTTATAAAAATTATATAAATTTAATATTCTAATAGCATAAATTAAGGCGAATCAAATAAGTCTCCATGTGAATATATTTTTTCCTACATATAAAGTGCAAACGATGATCAAAGTGTAATGAGTGCATAGTAACAATAGTCAAAACGTAAAGAATAAAGTGAAACGGATGGAATATATCATTAACAAATTAACACTTAAAAATAATTACTTATTGATATATAGTAGTCATTAATTTCTTATGTCACTATTTGATAACATATACTCCCTTCATTTCGTTTATTTTTTTTTTGTTACAATTTTACTTTTGCACGTGAATTAAGAAAACTCAAGTTTCATTTCATCAACTAATTTATGTTAATTTCGTCAACTTATTTAAGCTGAATTAAACTTATATTTTCTGAAAACTTTAATAATTTATTTAGGATTAAAATTGATTTGTTGGTGAACCGGACTTTTTTTTTTACTGAACTAAACATAATGTTGCTCAACTAAACTCATTTTTGCTAAAAATAATATTATTAATGAGATGAGGAGAACGAGCAATTATAGATAAGATAGAGTGAAATTAATTGAAAGTTTAACTTTTTTTCATGTGTTCGGTTTTGGTGGAATACATATATAGTATCTAAAGACTCTTTCAAGGGCTAGAAAGACAGAATCAAAGGAAAATTTTTGGTATTCACCGTACCCAAGCAAAAACGAACAACCAATCAAAATAATTTAAGCATTCTTATTAACTAATAAATAAACTAGTACAATAAAAGAAATAAAGTAAATGTAAAGAATAGAAGGAAAAATCTAAATTGGAATTATTTTTTAAAAAAGTAAAAGGGAGAGAGTAACTATAGATTAATTAATTCATCCGTTTCACAATAGTCGTCACATTAGGAATCTTACACAAATATTAAGAGTTAAGTTAATGAAATTAATATACATTAATTTGATTAAAAAAGACTGATTTCAGTGTGATAAGTAATACTCATGGTAATTTAATTGATATTTTAATTTATTTTAACCAATCACAAATAATTAATATTTGCTCATTACATTAGAATAATAAATGCTATGAATTAAAAGCCAAAGGGATGTGTTTATATAGATAGAAAGATTCCAAATGTAACAAACTTTTGGAAACACCCAAAATGGAAAACATAACTAACAGTTTGTAATGGAGGGAGTAAAAATTTTGAACTATTAATCTTTATAATTATTATTGGTTAATGCAAGCTTAATTATAAATGATAATTTGTACAAAATTAATGACTAATATTTGTTATGATTATTAGTGATGAAAAATATAATCAATGTTTTATTACTCCATCTGTTTCATTTTATTCTTTACATTTTATTTATACACGTTTGCCAATGCAAATTTTGTGACGCTTATATCTTCAATTTTATATTAATAAAAACTATACAATCTTAATTTCTAGTTGAATAAATCAACACGAATAAAATAAGACACCATATGAATATATTTTTACCTACGTGTAAAGCACAAATAACGGTTAAAACATGGTTTGTAAATAGTGTCTAAAATCAAAACGTAAAAAATAAATTGAAACAGATGGAGTACTAATTATTCCATCTATTTCAATTTATTTCTTATGCTTCTAATTTAGGTGTTCTCTTTTATTGTTTACATTTTCTTTAACTCCTTTTTCATACAATCTGTACCCATTTATGGATTTGTACATAAAATGTAAAAATTATTTTGATTGATTGTTTGCTTTTGCTTAGATGAATACCAAAAGTTTAGCTTTTATTTTCTCTTCTTAACGCATGAAAGAGTCTTCAAGTACTATTGTTGTACTCTACCAAAATCAAAACACATTTAGAAAGGTGCAACCTCCAAGTAATTTCGCTTTACCTTATTTAAGTGTTAATTCTCTTTTACGTGCAAAAGCCTAAACATAATAAATAAAAATAAACGGAGGAAGAGCTTTTTAACTTTATCACGACGTAGTTAATATTCAATATTAATCATTAATTTTAATTGTTTATTGTTTATATTGATTATCAATTATCAATTACCAATTATTGACTATTGATTACTATTTATTAATTGGTATATATTAGTTTTTGATTTTTAATTATTGGTTAATAGTTATTTGCAATTTAAATCAATAGTAATTCATTAATAGTAGTTATTTACTACTCTCTCCATTTTTTTTAGTTGCAATAATTCATTTTTCACACTTGCCGAAGTACATTTTCAACAATTTATAACTCTAATTATATATTTGTATAAATTATTAAAACTATATTTTAATATAGTGCACAATAAGACGAATCAAACGAGATTCATATTGACTATAATACTCTTTAATTTATACATTGATCACAAAATTAAATCAAAGCTTAAAAAATAAATAATGCAACTTTTGAAATTTTGCAATTAAAAAAAATGGAGATAGTATTATTTTAATTGTTTCGTGTTCGATCTAATTTTTTAGTTTGTTTTATTAGGTATCAATGTTGACATCAATAATCAATTATTGATTGTTAATATTAATTTGTTAATTATAATACCCCTCAAAAAGATTGTTACTTAATATCTATTATTTATGAATTATTAAAATTTTTTTTGAGTAATCATTAATTTTAGTTATTAATGTTAATCACACCAAAAAACCAATAACCAATGTTAGGAATTAATTTTCAACCAATTCCAAAAGGTTGCTTAGAATCAACAATAATGGGCTACAAACCTTGTAGCTTTGTGTGTCATGTCATATTTTTTGAGCTAAAAGGTTTTCAAGTTACTTTTATCCACAATGTCAAGCTACAATCCTTGTAGCTTAAAATGACCCCACATTAAATTATTATTATTTCACAATATCATGCATTTTAATACCATAATTTAGAAAAAGGCAAAATAAAATCACAAGCTAGTAACTTTATTGAGCTAGTAGCTTGAGCCAAGCAATAAGCTCAACTTTCCGACAATGGTTGAGCTTGTAGCTTATAATTTTGTAAATTTGTAAGCTAGTCCTTCATCTTCACCATTGTGGATGCTTTTAGAGCATCTCCAATGGTGGGCTACACTATGTTGTAGCTTATAATTTTATAAAACATTTTCAAGCTACTTTAGTTTTAAGTTACATGTTTCTCCACTGGTAAGCTACATTCCTTGTAGCTAGGATGAAATTTTTTATTATTATTTTTATAAATTGTTGAGAAAAAATAAATTATATTTGCTAAGTGTCATATAATTATTAGTGCTCTAATTTTTTGTTTTTTTCAAGCAACACTGCTTGTTTAGGCTACATCTGTTTGAAAGCAGGATGTCATGTCTTCCCTCCAATGGTGAATCTGCAGCTACAAATTTTCTTTTATTTTGCAAGCAGGTTCCTACATTGCACCATTGTAGATGCTCTTATACTCCCAAAAAAAAAAAAAAAAGAAGGTTGCTTACAGCAACTTCCATTGCTGTAGCTAGGGAGTTGTTTGCACTTTGCATAAGTTTCTAGCTACTAGCTTGACCATTTGAGGCAAATCTTCAAGCAACCATACCAAGCAAATTCGCTTTGAAAAGCTCAATTGCTTGAGAAAAAAAGGCAAATACATTAAATGCTTACTTACGATTAGCTAATTGCTTACCATTGAAGTACAAATTATCTCGAAAGCGAATTGGCTTCAATCAATGCATATGTGGCATGATAAGTTAATTGTCAAATAAACTTACCATTGAAGATCTTCTTATATTCAGTAGTTAATTTTGATTTGGGCTCAAAGTTAAGTTATTGACCCAACAAAAAATCGAGTAACCAAACATGTCCTTTGGATGTTTGACCAAATAAAAAAGTCATAAGCCAAAGATCAACAAAAAAGCCAATATTCAAACACCCCTATGTAATTTATAAGTGTACCCTACAAAAAAATGTCTTTCATCTGTGGAAAAAGTAACGGATAAAAATTTAAAATTATTCATAAGGACATGCTTGGATTAAGGGCTTAAGAAAAAGTCAAATTTGTCAAAATAAATGTGTTTATAGGAAGTGGTAAAGAAACAAGAGGCATACAAGATGAGACTGCGTATAAAAAGGAGAGTAATTGTTTGATGTTGTGGAAGGAAAGAGAATAATCACCCTCATTTGGAGCCTTGGAGGAAAATTGTTACCCTATATGAGTGGTGGCCTAGTGGGTAACACTTACCCCCAATTATTAACTATATTAAAACACAAGTGGTTTAACGAGCGGCTAATAAGTCACTCTTTCATTAGGAATACAATATTGCTCTAATAAATATATTTTAGTGGGCCTAACTTTTTAAACATTTTCCACAATTTTTGTTGCTTATACATTTCTATATCTAACTTTTATAGCACCCGTTCGAAACACGGTTTATAAATCAAATTAATATGTTTGTAGTAAATATATACATAATAAAGATTATAATCACATAATATATAATTACATAAAAAAGAAACTTCTACTAAAATCCACAATCGTCAAAATATCAATGCTACTAATGAAATAATTAGGAGAGTATTATTTATTTTATTAGATATCACATAAAAGTATTATTTTGCTACTACTCAGTAAAGCTGAAGTACATATATCCCGTGGTCGTAAAAAAATTAGAATTGAATGTCATAAAATCAATCTTTACAATATTTGAACTATTGAAAACCCGTACAATAGTATAAAATTAAACTTTTGATATCCCATGCGATAATAGTATGGTTGGTACCACCAATTTTTTTACTAACATGTTTAATTTCATAACATTTTGGCCAAATTGGCCATAACAGCACAAACTATAGGTTGGGTGCACATAGCAACACAAACTAAAGCGGATGTACATAGCAGCATGAACTATTAGTTTGGGTGCATGTGGCTACATAAATGACTACGAAGGTAGAATCTTTGACCGGAATCCGATGAGGTTGGATTTTTAATATTTTTTTAATCCTTATTTCAATTTTCCTTTTAGTTTTATCATTTCCAAGAAAAAAATAATTTAGTTTAATCTCAATTTAACCAACTAATTCACAAAATCAAATCCCCACACCAGCTAAACTCAATACCCTAATTAAGGACTAATATCATCCAAAAGTCGTCACCACCATCTTCACCACCACACCACCAGACCAACTCCACCACCACCCATATCCGACCAACTGTTCAAACCCCTTAATTTGAACCATTACCACATACAATTGAGCCACTTGATCGATCGATGTCTACAATTCATAATCGATCCACAAATTGAGCCACCACCAACACCCCCACCCATTTAAATCGACCTACCCACTCACCTCCACCACCCTAGAAGTTTACCCTCTTCAGCACTCTCTCTTCCCTAATCTCTTAAGTTGGAATCTTGTGGTCTTATAGCAACTCCCTTTGATTCTCTCTCACATGGTAGATTAAGCTAAAAAGAGTTGGTGATGAATCTTCGATGAATAACATGGTTATTAGCTGAGTTTAGGGGAATAACTTTGAGATTCAGTTTCATTGTTTGATTAATCGATGAAAAATGGATTTAAATAGAGGTGGGGGGCCGACATTAGGGGTTTTCAATGTTAGATGTTGAGGAGTTGAGGATTTGATTGAATTGGTGTCATGCAAAGGTAGTTTAAAGTGGGGGTGGCAGGGGTGAGTGGATCAAATTTGCATGGTGGTGGAGCTCAATTGGGGGTGATGTTTGGATTGTGGTTGGAGGTACATTGATTAGGAAAAATATATGGCAGTAGAGATGAGTGTGTGGGTCGAATTGACATGGTGGTTGTAAGAATTGAAAGAAGCTGGGTGAAGAATTGAAGATGGAGATGTATAAATTGTCATCCATTAAGTTAGTTTAATTAAGAGCAAATTAAAATATTATAATTAATGAAGAGGAAACAAATTAAAGAAGGAAATAAGAAAGAAAGAAATTAACATAGGTTTAAGAGGAGTAAGGAAGAAAAGAAAAGTATTAAGAAAAAGCTTACAAAAATAGGGAAAAGAATAAAAGCAAAAATAAAAGCAAGAAAAACGTAATTTTATTCAACTCATCGGAGCTTAAGAGAATATTTCATCGCCAATATCATTTATGTTGCCATATACATACTGATAGATAGTTGGTGCTACTACATACACCCGGTTTAGTTTGTGCTGTTATGTGCACCAAACGTATAGTTCTTGCTGTTGTGGCCTATTTGGCCTAACTTTTTTTGTACCCTAAACAAGTGTGGAGGCAAACATCTACATCCATATGCTTGGTGATTATTCCCGAAAACATGTAAATAAGTGATGGAATTATTTTAATAAAATGAAATATTATGACCTTATTTAAAAAAGGCAATGCTATACATAGCCTTTAGTGATAGGTATAACCATTAAATATATTTTTATAAATGGTAATAATTCATGAAACTTAAAAAAAAAAAATTACACAAACATCAATGTATTAATGCTTGAATGGAAAAATAATTTCTATTTTAAGCACCTTATTCATCGCTCTTAGGGCTACAAATAATATTTTTCATTAATTAAAATAAAAAGAAAAATAAACCATACTAATATTAAAGGAAAAAAACTAAACCATGATCTACGTGAAATAATCATGATCTTGTGAACACACTATTATATTAAAACTATCAAAATTATGCTCATTAGTACTCCGTGGTACATTAAAATTAAAAGACATACAAAATCAATCCGTCAAACATCCTGAATTTTTTTGCTACAATAAAGTTAGTGGAAAAATATAATATATGAAATTGCATATATATATATATACATTATTTAAAACTTTTAAAGTGTTTATTATGATCAAATAAATGCAAGCATATATTTTGGCAAAAATACTTTAAACACATTAATAATTTTTAGTTATTGATTAAGTTGCCATATAAAGGGTTTCAAAAAGGGAGGAAAAACTTTTAACCACTGCACAGAGTTATACATGTCAAGGTGTGACTCAAGTGACAAGCATCCACAATATATACAACCAATATAAATGCATGATGTCTAATTATTTCCGAGAACATCATAGAATAAGTGACATAATTAGTTTAATAGAATAACATAAACCCACCTTATTAAAATAATCAAAAATTTTAATCATACCAATAAAAATTAAGGAAAACAATTATGTTGTCTAATTATAGAAAAATTATGTTGTCTGTTTAAAATTTTAATTTAATTTTGATTCAATTCTCTTGTAAAACTACAATCATGATCTTTTGAAACATTAATATATTGATATTAATATATTGATACTAACAAAATCATGTTCATTAACTATAAATTAAAATTGAATAACATACAAATTCATTCTTGAAAAAAATCATAAATGACAAAAAATTTATTTCTTATAGAATTAGTGAAAAATTCAACATATGATATTATATACAAATTTTTATTTAAAACGTTTAAAGTTGCTATTAAGGTCAAGTAAATGTAAGCATCTATTAAAAATATTTTAAAATACATTAATAATTAATAATATGTATTTATTGATTTAGTTGCCATATATAGGTTTCAAAAATGGTCCAAAAAGATTTTGATGATGTAAGTTTTATTAATAAGCGATAATAGATTTTTGATTATTTAAATTTAAATAAAAGTGGTAAAATAGTGACACATGGTAAGCTATGGTACCAATAGGATAGAGCAAAAATATTTGACGATATGAAAAACCAAAAATTTGATCCGCATTTGATCCGATTTTTAGGATATTCAATCCGAAAATGTGGATATCAAATACCTATTCAAATATTACTTTTGGCCTTTTCAAATATCCGAATATCCAAAATTCCAGATATCGAAGCAGATTTTGGAATTTTTTGATGCCAAATATCGAGATATCTACTTTTATGTATTGAATCAACTAAAAGTAAAGGTCATTCTTAAAAATTTCCGACTTTTGAGTATACTAAACTTGTAAACTCAACAATCTTACAGACTACTTCTACAAAAATTGAATATTTTGTGCGATTACTAATGAACATGATTTAACATATTCGTTTTTTTCACTTGCTACTTATATCATCTTACCGTATACTGATGTTGCAAATATCTATATAACATATACATATATAATTTTTTTTTGTTAAAGCGAAATTGAAATTGGATATCCAGAGTATCTGGTCCGAAAATTATTGGATATCAAACACAAATATTCGAAATTTTTGGATACGAATACAAATATTAATTTTCCAAAATTTCGGATCGAATATCTGATCCGTGCTCAGGCCTAGGTGCCAATGACTTTTGTTTGAGTAGAATTATAGATAGAAGATTCATAGTCGGAACATCAAACCATTGATCAATCAGACTAAGGTCTTGTTCTTCAGAGCTTAAATTTTTGGCACTTCAGTTCAATTCAATTCAATTCAGTTCAGTTTAGCTCAATTCAGTTCAGTTTAGTTCAATTTAATTCAGTTCAGTTCAATCCAGTTCAATTCAGTTCCTCTCCATTATAATTGTCACTTCATTTCAGTCCATTTCAATTCAATTCAGTTCAGCTGCTTTCAGTTCAATTTAATTCAATTCTGCTCTTTTCAATTCTCTTCGGTTCAGCTTTGTTTCAATCCAAAAAGAACATGACCTAATAAATTAGCCAACAAACAAGAAATTCCACGTTGCATAGGTAACTTAATGACAGACTTTGAAAACATCAGCAACCAGTTTAAACATTAATGGATAGAATTGGCTGCATGCTTGCCAAAGTCTCAATTTGAATTATTGAATTTCATGTACGAGTATATAAATTGACGTTTGTCAATCCTGAATTCATGACACGAAAATCATCTACGGCTAAACATTGCTTTACTTAAATAAATTTGATTACACATTAGATTTTGGTAGAGGGTGAATTATTCTTACTACAAACATATAATACAAGCTTAACTCCATGGTTTTTTCATGTAATCCGTCTCCTAGTCACCCATGTTATGGAACTTTTCATTTGTTGGTGTTGAGTCTAAAATAAGTGCCCCGCCAAAAGGACCACCTTAACAAAACAAAGTGGTAGAATTTTGACGTTTTCATCAATTATCATGTCATCTAAATAATTTTGAGCTAATTGCATTGCCTTAAGTGGGGTTTTCACATGATATACAAATTTCTCCCCACAGTTTTCTTGCGATTGAAATGGATGTATGCAAGAATATTTCCAAAATGTCATATCAATCCAATTAAGATTACCTATCTAAACAACTCCATTCTCGCTATAATTTATTCCTAATTTCTAAATATTAGATGCAAATTTTGTATGTAACAGGTCAATATGTAAATTTAGACAATTATTAGGGCAGCATTTAAGATGTAATCAAATACAAATAGTAGTATATATAATATTTGTATATGTGTTGTGCCTCTCAAAGTTGTTCATATTTACCAATTACCATTTTGACATGTTGATGAGAAATTTGCATGTAACGATTAGAAACTAGGCATACCACGCTACAATTTAATGAAATTCAACCAAAACATATAAAAAAAATCTTATTGTCCACAAAGTACAACCAAACAATTTATTGAGGATTTACCACGAACAAAGAATAAATCTTTGGATAAAAAAATTTACTCAAGGACTAAGTTTGGTTCACAAAGCTAACTCAGATACTCCCTATGCTTTTTTTATTCACTACTTTTGTTTTTTTCGCATTTTCCGGGATACAACTTAAAATCTTTAATCTCGAGCGGCAAGCTTGTAAAAATTAAAATATTATATGGTCGGACAATATACACTGTGACTGTTATAAAATCACGTGTCACTAAGAATTTGAGAACTCACTCACAAGATATAATATAGAATAAATAACAAAATACGATAACAAATGAGAAAAGTGTTTATGTGGAAAATTCTATTTATTCCCCTCAGAATAAGTATATTATTATTAAGTTCATACAAAATAACACAATAACCTTCAAGATGATTTCTCACCATAACATCACAATTTTCTAGTAAGCCCAAACCTCTGTCGTTATAGGCTAAACTAGACATCAATGAGGACTTAATTGCTCCCCAAGCCTAAATAATCATAAATTGATTACATAACCAAAAAAACATCAAGTTTCCTAATTGCGAACCACATCTTATTAGGAAACAAATAATATCCCGAAATCTCCAAAACTACATCATGTTTGTTTAGGTAAGTTTAGTTCATTTCCTTCTATTGACAAGTCAAATAAAATCTCATTTGTCTATATTTTATTATACGCATAAATAGCTAAATAGAGTCAAAGTACTCACATGAATAATGACCGAACAATAAACTAATTTTTTTTTTTTAAGAAAAAGCCAACAAAAGAGAATAACTCACAAGAATTAGCTCTCAAAATTATTTTTAATTTAACAGAGCAATAAACTTCGAATTTTATTAATGAAGTTAACCTACAACTATTGCCATTAGGCCTAACTAAATAAGATTAAAAAAAAAACCTGAACACTACTAAACAAATACTTGGGCTCCAGGTACAATAAAACTAAGCTTGATGAAGCCGACTAAAAATATCTTTCAAATCTTATTTGATTTTTTCCATTGTTTTATTTATTTTTTTATTTTTTAAAGTAGATTAACTAAATTTTTGTAATGCATATTCACACGTGTTCCAACTCCAATTCAACTATCTGTGAACAATCTCGCTAGTAATGCAAGCTATATGAACTGGAAAATAGTTTGTAATTCATCATCAAAATGCCAGGAATCCTTCAAGATTGAATTGATCAAGGTTCCTTCAAGAACGTGATATTAATGCACTATATTCCAACTGTAATACAAAATAAAAACTAATTCTCAATACCATGCATGTCTTTTAGATTAACAAAACTTAATCTCGTGATTAAAAGACGTGACATCAATAAAATTTTGAGAAAGCAATTGAAATTGAAGTTTAATCTGAATAATTAGCTCGTGTTCCATATCATACTTCCCTCAATTGAAAAAATCTCTTCCCAAGTGATGTAGCACCATGAAATTATCCATGTTGGTTGTGCCAAATCTAACATTGTTAGTAGTTTGTGTAGAGAACAATATAATGTTGTACTTTTGGCTCAACTGGCATATGTTATGCACTTATGCAACTCAATTAAAAAAAAAAAAAAGAAACTTCGACCACTTGATGACACATTGTAGACACCGAAAATTTATTAAAGTGTCAAAATTTAAATAAATTAATTATTTGAGCTAAATAAAATAAATATTTGCTCAATTTAATTAATTTAGTCCTATCAAATAGCCAAATTAATTAATTAATTTGGGTCACAATTAAATTATTTGGGCCGCTTATAATATTAGTCCAAATAAAATGTTTATTGGGCCAAGAAGACTACAAGACTTCCAAGTCATCAGAAGAATCCAAGCCCACATCTCCGGGTCCAAGATGGAGGTCAAACTCTCCTATAAATACCCATCATCACCTCAAGAGAAAGAGGAGAAATTCATTGGAAAGAAAGGTCAATTGAAGACATCCAAAGAATTTACAAACTCTCTGTGTTAGCAATCAATAAGCACTACAAAATTGTGCCGATTGTTCAGGGATACTCAAACACATGCAAAGTGACATTGAAGCTGGTCAACCCCCACTCAAATTTGGTTGACAATAGCAGGTGTCATCTTTTGTTGACGTCAACAGGTGTCACCTTTGGTTGACGTCATCAACTGTCAAATTTGGTTGACGTCGACAAGTGTCATCCTAGCAGTGGAACAGAATCAGAAGACTTAGTTTATTTACTATAAACTGTTTACAGAGATTGTACCCATATTCAAATTATTAATAAAATATCATTTGTTTACTTAATTGCTTGTCGTTGACTTTGACTTGAAATTTAGTAGCAACAAATTTCTGGTACACCCGGTGGGACCATCTCTGCTTCTCACCTCTGTTCTTCAAACACTTAAAAAAAATTAATTAAGAAATGTCTTCCAACAAGAGCATTTCAAAGTCTGCTGAGAAAAAGAAGTCTGTCAATAGTCGACAACAATCAGCAAGCCTTGGTGAAGTCATTGGAAATCCACACGGTGGCATATTCACCAGGAGAATGAAAAGAGCTGCAGTCACGTCTGCTGCAGCAAGTCTGGGTGCAGCCGCGGTACCTACCAAAGTACGCAATAATAGCGTTGTTGAGGCTGCTTTGGAGGCACTTAACGCATCTTATAAGACGCGTGAGTCTCCTGTCTTTGGTTCAAACTCTACCACTGAACATACAAGTTCAAGTTCTATTGCTGGACACAAACGATTGTCATTGACTTCTTTCAGGTCGCCAAGGCAAACTGATGTGGACAAGGAAGAAGACTTGGTTGTTCACACTAGTCCCCTTTACAACCCAAACATATCTGAAACTGATAGTATTTCTCCTCTATTATCTCCTTTCAGGCCTTTTATGCTCAAGGGATCAGGTGAATCATCACAGCTGGACACTGCCTCTGTCATGGTGATTCATGAAAACAAAACCATGGAGGAACCACTTGCTAACATGAATGCTCTCATTAGCAAGTTGATAAAATATGGAGAGGAAAAGGATGCTGAAATTAAGAAGCAAAACGAGCAAATTGCTAAACTGACAAAGAAGATTGGGAAGCAAATTGTTGAATTGACTAAAAGTGACGAGGACGACTCTGAATCTGAGGATAATTCAGACGATGAGAAGGACAAAGCTGATGATCCCAAGAATGCTTTAGTTACTGCTCGACAAATTAAAGACATGATAGCTGAAGCAATCAAGAATCAAACAAGTGTCAGTGGAAAGGAGGATCACCGTTACGTGAAGCCTTATAACAAGAGGATTGATAAGTTTCGCATGCCAGCCAGTTATCAACCACCGAAGTTCAATCAATTTGATGGTAAGGGCAACCCTAAGCAACATGTCGCACACTTCGTTGAGACATGTAACAACGCTGGTACTACCAATGACTTGTTGGTCAAACAATTCGTTCGTTCTCTCAAGGGTATTGCCTTTGACTGGTATACTGATCTTTCCCCCCAATCAATTGATAGTTAGGAGCAAATGGAGGGAGAATTCTTGAACCGGTTTTATAGTACCAGGCGTGTTGTCAACATGGTTGAGTTGACTGACACTACATAGTGGAAGGATGAACCTGTCATTGACTACATTAGTCGATGGCGCGCTCTAAGTCTTGAGTGCAAGGACAGACTGACTGAAACTTCTGCTGTAGAGAAGTGTATCAATGGAATGGATTGGGATTTGCGGTACATTCTTCGTGGAATAATGCCAAAGACATTCTAGGATTTAACAACACAGGCCCATGACATGGAGCTTACCATTGCTAGCAAAAATAAACGTAAAGAAAAATCTGAGTCTAAGGAAAAGAAAGAGTTCAGAAAGGGTGATAAACCTTCCAAAAGCTCTACAAAAGAGTCAATGGTGATCACTACCGCTTCTTCTCCTATCAAAATCTCAGTAAAGGTTAAGGAGGAGAAGAAGACTTCTTACCCAAGAGTTTACAGAGGCGATAAGCCAACCTTGAAAGAGTTGCAAGCAAAGAAGTATCCGTTCCCTGACTCAGATTTGTCTGGAATGCTGGATAAATTATTGGAAAAAAAGATAATTGAGTTGCCTGAATCTAAACGGCCTGAGGAAATTAATAATACATCGGATCCAAACTACTGACGATATCACAGGCTGGTGAGTCACCCTATTGAAAAGTGTGTTACATTGAAGGAGAGGATCATGCGTCTTGCTCAAGAAGGGAAGATTGTGCTTGATCTCGATGAAGTTGTAGGGACTAACCATGCTGCAGTAGTGACTGATGAGCCTTCTCTTCAGTTGGAATTAATACAGTTTGGGTCTCTAGATCCTGTTTTGCTGCAAGTCCGACCATCCAATGTTCAATGTAAAACGGAGACACATGTTGAAAGGTATGTGTCAAACGACGATGACAATGACGAAGGATGGACCCTAGTGACAAGGAGGTGTACTAGGAAGCAAATGACTTCAAAGTTGCAACTCCCTTACCAAACTAGAGGACAAGAAAGAAATAAAACTGCTAAGCGTCCAAAGAGGGGACCAAAGAAGGTCACAAAACATAAAATGATGCAAGATGAAGTGCTTAAACAAGAAATTGTTGCTCCTATAACATTAGAAGAATTCTTCCCCAAAGAATACTTGAATNAAAGAGTACTTGAATGTTGTGACTGTCAACACAGTCTCAGTTGAAGTTAAGGAACATGAAAATGATGAAGAAGAAGAAGAAAAGAAGGATGAACAAGTTAATGAGCATGAGGTGTCACTTAAATTAACCCTTCAACATTCGGGGTCGTCGACGGATCCGAAGATGTCGGCTATCCTTGATGCTCTCCCCACGCGTATGGGATGGAGGGAAATATTTCGTTTGCCAAGAGAAATATGTAAGCAACTGGCTTTGTCACTTCAGCAGCCAGGGTTGTATGCCGACAGGGCGGAAGATGTTGGTGAAGTCAAAGAAAATTCTGACAAATGCGCGTCATGTAATAGCGCCATAGTCTTTACTGATGACGACTTGCTCATGGGATCTAAACCCCACAACCGTCCATTATTTATGACAGGATTCGTTCGGGGTCAAAAGGTCGGCCTTATTCTAGTAGATGGTGGGTCGGCTATAAACATCATGCCTAAGTCCACAATGAATGAATTAGGAATCACAGTAGCAGAACTATCCCAAAGTCGAATTGTGATTCAAGGATTTAATTTGGAGAGTCAGCGTGCAATTGGCATAATTCGTGTCGATCTCACCATGGGTGATTTGACAACACCTACTCTTTTTTATGTGATTGATACTAAAACTTCTTACAAAATGCTGCTTGGACGCCCATGGTTGCATGAAAATGGTGTGGTTGCATCTACCCTCCATCGGTGTTTAAAATACTATCGTGGAGGAGTAAGGAAAATTGATGGAGATGTCAAGCCCTTCACTAGAGCAGAGTCTTACTTTGCGGATGCCAAGTTCTTTGAGAGTGATGAGGGAACTTCGTCTGAAATATTGCCATCTCAAATTGCTTCAACAGGCACAAAGGAAAACAAAACAAAGGTTGAGGCTCCAACACCAGTAAAAATCACTAAGTCAACTCCTGTTGAACAGCAAATTCTTTCGGAAGAGAAGGCCGAAGAAAAAGTTGAAAGATTTCTTCCAAAGAAGACAGAGACAACTCCAGTTCTCCGTTATGTACCCAAGTCGCGCCGCAAGGAAGGCGAATCACCATTTGTGTTGTGTCAAGATGCTCAAGTTAAGCATAGCCAAAATGAAAAGGCTACAACTTTGGTTAAGGAATTGAAAGATAAAGATGTTGTATTACCATTGTCTAAAGGTAGTCAAAGTCAAAAGCCAATGACTTTCAAGTGGGTCGAAAGTTCCAAAAACCAAGGTCACAATAAAGACAAGTTCGACCCAAAAGCATATAAGCTATTGGCAAAAGCTGGGTATGACTTTGAAAATCCCACGCCGATGGGAAAAGTTGTTGAAGTTAAGGCAAACAGACTCAATGGTACGCAAAAGATGCTTCAGCAGTATGGCATTAAAGTAAATGAGCCTAGGGTAGGTCTTGGTTTTGAATCGTCCGAGCCTATCAAGATTACTGTCAAGCGTAAGGCAAATACTTCTTCCATGCAATACCTTACAACATCGGAATTGGATGAAGGTGGGGGTGAAGAAAATGACATGTCACCACGTGGTTCTATATCTAATAGGGTAGGTCCATCAAGACCCAAATCACACCCCTCTGTATTTGACAGGCTAGGAAAACGCAAAGATGTTGCAAAGAACAATGATCAAATCTTATCTCCAAAAGCTTTACGCATAAGGGATAAGCCATCTGCCTTTAACAGGATTGGTGCAACACCTAAGATTCAAAAGTCGTCGCGACAGTTGGTCTTTAGTCGTTTGAAGAGTAAAGCTAATGAAGCTAAGGAAGATGATTCCAAGAAAAGTCGTGTTCAAGGAAAGTATGATGTCAGGAGTGTCATTCCATCTAGGATGATACGAAAGCAAGAGGTTGATATCACCAAACGACAGCCTGTAAAGGCCAAGGGTCGGATTGTTGTCATCTTTAAGAAAGATGAACCATGTGAGGAGTTAGAACAAATTGTTACGTCGCATCACGTTACAGTGCAAGAATTCTCTAACTTAGAGGAAGAAGTTGAAACTGATAAAGCTCCCAAAACATTAGAAGATGGTGGACAAGCCACGGTGGATGATTTGAAAGAGCTAAACTTAGGGAGTTCTGAAGGTCCTCGACCAGTGTATGTTAGTGCCCATCTTTCTCAAGAAGAGGAGCAAGAATACCATAATCTGTTGTCTAATTATAAAGATGACTTCGCTTGGAGTTATAAAGAAATGACAGGACTCAACCCAAAAGTTGCGGTACATCGCTTGGAAATAAGGAAAGGTGTCAACCCAAAGAAACAACCTCAGCGAAGGTTCAGGCCAGAGTTAATCCCTGAAATAGAGAGTGAAGTTAACAAGCTCATAGATGCTGGCTTTATTCGCGAGGTCAAGTACCCAATTTGGATAGCAAATATAGTTCTTGTAAGGAAGAAAAATGGAAAGTTGAGGATTTGTGTTGACTTTCGTGATTTAAACGACGCATGTCCAAAAGATGACTTCCCTCTCCCAATCACCGAAATCATGATCGATGCAACTACTGGTCATGAAGCTTGGACATTTATGGATTGTACAGCTGGATACAATCAGATTCAAATGGAGAATGAAGACCAAGAGGCAACTACCTTTCGCACTCCAAAAGGGATATTTTGCTACAAATTCATGCCTTTTGGACTAAAAAAAGCTCGAGCTACATACCAACGGGCCATGTAAAAGATATTTGAAGATATGATGCACAAAATCGTGGAATGCTATATTGATGATTTGGTGGTTAAGTCTACAAGAAGGAAGGACCATTTGGAAGACCTTCGCAAAGTGTTTGAGCGATTGCGAAAATGTCAACTTAAAATGAATCCTCTTAAATGCGCATTTGGTGTCACGTCTGGAAAGTTTCTAGGCTTCATTGTGAGACATAGAGGCATTGAGATCGATCAATACAAGATCAAAGCAATCCAAGAAATGCCACCACCCAAGAATCTCAAGGAGCTGAGGGGCCTTCAAGGGCGCCTTGCTTATATACGGCGATTCATCTCTAATCTTGCTAGAAGATGTCATCCTTTTACTCATCTCATGAAGAAGGGTTCCCCATTTGAATGGGATGAATCATGTCAAAATGCTTTCCAAAGTATAAAATTTATGTGTCTTCTCCTCCAGTGTTGGGGGCACCAATCAAAGGGAAGCCACTTATCCTTTATATTGCCGCACAAGAACGATCCGTGGGGGCAATGTGTGCCCAAGAAAATGAAGAGGGTAAAGAAACTGCGCTGTATTACCTAAGTAGAACCTCGGTAGGAGCAGAAGTGAATTACTCCCCCATTGAGAAAGTTTGTCTTGCTTTGGTGTTTGCCATTCAAAAGTTGAGATACTACATGCAGGCTCATACAGTTCATGTTGTTTCAAAAGCAGACCCAATTAAATACATATTGTCAAGACCAGTACTCGCGGGTCGACTTGCAAAATGGGCCATTCTTTTAAAACAATATGACATCATATTTGTCCCTCAAAAAGCTGTTAAAGGGTAAGCAATCGCGGAATTCTTTGCAGATCATCCAGTACCCGCAGAATGGGAATTTAAGGATGATGAGTTGCCAGGGGAAGGAGTATTCTATGTGGATGTCTTACCACCTTGGAAAATGTATTTCGATGGAGCAGCTCGTCGTGATGGAGCAGGTGCAGAGGTTATATTATTGTCACCCGAAAAGCATGTGCTAACTTATTCATTTGTCTTGACTCAACTATGCTCAAATAATGTGGCTGAGTACCATGCTCTTATCATAGGCCTCCAAATGGCTATTGAAATGGAAATAAAGGACTTGGACATTTTTGGAGACTCACAATTGGTAATAAGTCAACTTTCTGGTGAATATGAAGTCAAGAAAGAAGACTTACTCCCTCTCCACAGGCGTGCTTTGAAGCTACTGGCCAAGTTTGAAACTACTAAGTTAGAACATGTTCCAAGAAGTGCCAATAAGATGGCTGACGCGCTTGCTAATCTTGCAGCCACTTTGGCACTGGGGGCAGAGGAGACCATGAATGTACCTGTGTGTAATCGATGGGTTGTGTCGCTTGATGAGGAAGAGAGTGATGAAGAGGTCAATTCAATATTTGTCTATCAAATTAACAAGGAGAATTGGCAACAACCACTTCTAGATTACTTAGAACATGGAAAGCTACCAAGCGATCCAAAGCGCAGGAATGAGATACGTCGTCGAGCTCCTAGATTTACATACTACAAGAAAACACTTTATCGAAGGTCCTTTCACGGCCTTTGGTTGAGGTGCCTTGTAGAAGATGAAGCGACAAAAATCATGGAAGAAGCTCACTCTAGGATTTGTGGTGCTCATCAATCAGGCCCAAAGTTGCAGGATCATGTCAAAAGAATGTACTATTGGCCTACAATGGTACAAGATTGCATGGATTACGCGAAAAAATGTGAAGCATGTCAGTTCCATGCCAACTTTATTCATCAACCCCCAGCACCCTTACATCCCACAGTGGCTTCTTGGCCCTTTGAAGCATGGGGACTTGATGTTGTAGGACCTATCACTCCAAAGTCGTCCACAGGCCATGCATACATTTNAGCCATGCATACATTTTGGCTGCAATGGACTATTTCTCCAAGTGGGTTGAAGCAATTCAGCTTCGTGAAGTGAAGAAAGAAAATGTGGTTGACTTCATTCGAATTCACATTATCTATAGATATGGTGTACCAAAACGAATTGTCACTGTCAATGGGACACCATTTTACAACAAGTTGATGACAAGTCTCTGTGAAAAGTTCAAATTCACCCAACATAAGTCGTCAATGTACAACGCTTCTGCAAATGGGCTAGTTGAAGCCTTTAACAAAATGCTTTGTAACTTGTTGAGTAAAGTAGTGTCAAAAACTATGCGTGATTGGCATGAGCGGATTGGAGAAGCTCTTTGGACATACAGGACAACATATAAGACTGCAACACAAGCAACGCCATATGCTTTGGTGTATGGTGTGGAACCTGTCCTACCATTGGAGTTGCAAATCCCATCGTTACGAGTTGTTATACAAGAAGGCCTAACCAATGAAGAAAGCGATAAGCTTCGATTGGCAGAGTTAGAAGCACTTGATGAAAAGAAGCTACAGGCTCAACAAAGTTTAGAATGCTACCAAGCTCGCATGTCACGGGCCTTTAATAAAAAAGTTAGGCCTCGTTCCTTTCAAGTTGGGGACATGGTGTTGGCAGTAAGAAGACCTATAATTACATCCCGCAAGACTGGGAACAAATTCACATCTAAGTGGGATGGCCCTTATGTGGTGCGAGAGGTCTATACAAATGGAGCTTACAAAATAGTAGACAGTGATGGGTTGCGCATCGGTCCTATAAATGGCAAATTCCTTAAACGCTACTACTCTTGAAGTGAAGTTTGTTGATAGTAGTAACGGCTTAAAAAAAAGGTGTTACTAGAACTACGCATGGCTTGATCTTGCAAAGCGATGTCATTGTTGCTTGCAAGTACGTAGGCAGCTTAAGTAAGTAGAAGTGATGTGACATTTGATGATATATGATGAAAGAATGAAAACTCAAGTTCAGCCAAAGCAAAAAAAAAAAAAAAAAAAAAAAAAAAAAAAACCCAAAAAAAAANTCCTAAGCAAGAGTATAAACTACAAGTTCAAAAAAGAAAAAAAAAGAAATCTCCTAAGCAAGAGTATAAACTGCAAGTTAAAAAAAAAAGAAAAAGAAATCTCCTGGCCCGCAAGAGTCTAAACTGTGAACGACTAAAACAAAAACAAATAAATAAAAAAAAATTAACGATGCAAGGTCTAATCAATGTCCATCCATGCTGTGGGTGTAATCAAGGACTGGTAGTCAAGTATCTGCCTCTTATGTTCCTCAAACTCCTTAATCGCTTCGGCATCCCACATAGGAGTAGCCTCCAGTTCTGCTATGCTTTTCTCTGCAGCTTGCATTTTATCCTCGAAAGAAGTTCGAGAATTTATCTCTTCCTCCAATTTGAGACGAAGAGCCTCAATTTCCATCTCCAACTCTTTCTCTTTCTTCAGTGATGCAGCAATTCCAGACTTAAACTGTTGAATTTCCTTAGCTATTATATGTTTAGCATGCTCCATTTGGTCTGGGCGTTGACGGGTGGCAATATTATCTTGTAACTTGAGAAAAAAATTCAACAGCTGTGATGTAAGGCTCAACCTATGATGCTTCAATGGTTTGGGATCTCCCTTCAGTCCATTCCCAATACCCTTCAATGAAAATTGCTTCACCCCAGGAACCTTAAGACTACTAGATGATCCCCATTATGTCGAACAAGAAATTGTTCGACGCCCAAGTAATGGAAATTGAGTGATGGGTTCATTGTAGTCCCGGAGGGTGCTAGAGGGGATATGACCAATAGATGACAAGTTATGTTCGCTTGACGCTGGTTTCGACATGTCACCCAAAAAATTGTTTTGCTGAATTGATGACTTGACACCATTTGGATGACGTAGTGATTTCTCAATGGCAAAATAGGTGCCTGTTGAAGCATCATCATATACATGATTGACTATAGAAAGGAAGTGGTGTTCCACATCCTTGAATTGATCCTTCTTTTTGAATTCCTTCAAAAGTACCATCCTACAAAAAAAAAGGAGGAAGTTAATTGATGACACAAGGAGCGTTGGAGTAGAATGTGTTAAAAAAAAAAGAAGGTGTTAATCTGGTCCAGGGTTGCTGACAGTTCTTCGGCTCTATAAAAAAGGGGGCAACCATCATTAGAATGTAAGATACACTGGCGTAGCCTAGTTGGGTATGACACCCCTGACAATGTTCACTGTCACCAATGACTTGTCACGACAGTCGTTGATCACCCTCCAATTCTTCAAAGTACAATCACCATTATAATGTCAGACACACTGGCGTAGCCTAGTTGGGCCCGACATCCCTGACAACACATCATAATAACTCTCACTATGGTGACTGACCTGTAAAGACATCTGACCTGCAAAGACATACAAATGCATGCACCCAAAAAAAAATGCAAACTATAGTGTGCTTAAATAAAGAGAAAGAAGAGATAATAGAAGAGACTGGAATGGAATGAAGTACCTCGATCACTTGGAATACTTGGAGTAAGCCCAAGGGGTCGATCAAATCAATTGTACCTCCCAAAGTCTCTTATGCTATTGATCCACTAGCCCACTACTACTTAAAATGACAAAGGAAAATAATGTACTAGCGTCAAAAGAGGCATGCACATCTCAGCAAATAAACCAAGGGGTCTGATGAAATTTATAGGATGATCAAACAAAAGGGATGCAATGCTACTATACTATAAGAAGGTCAAGCAAATCATATGTATGAAAGTCATCCTAATTACTATGTTAATGGCTACTTTAAGGTATGAAAGACATAAAGGGTAATGCATCAAGTACTCAATACTAATCACTTGCATGATTTGCATGCGAATGAAACAAAAAAATATATATAATTAAGGTGCTAAATTAATTAAGTATAATGATACTGGTGTAGTGATATGTCCAGTATGTACAATAAAGAGAGCAGTACATAAATCTACATGAGCATCGGGTGACTTTTCCTTCGAAGATGTGCATGTGGATGATCATGTTAAGTAAAATTATTATCCTAATTAGTGGGTAATGCATGAGTGGGTAATGCATGTTCATATGACTAACCAAAAGCCAGAGCCAAAAGTTACAAAGACAGAGGTAATCATCAAGGAAGAGCCCAAGTTCGTAGCTTCGGTGAAAAGATCGAAAATAACGTAGTATTGATCCAACAGGGATACTAAAGACAATCAAGAGGATAATATCGCTCTAAGGTGTTAATTAACTTCAATGGAAGACAGTAAAACAAGCTGCTAAACAAGAGTACATAGAGTATGATATGTATTACTGCCTCCGATTTCGATTTCGGCACGAGATCAAAACAGAGCAATCAATGTAGAGGAATTACTTAAGCAATAAAGAGAAGAGTAATGCTTGTAGTTGTTAATAAGGAGAGGTAAAACAAGTTTTATTAAGTTGTTACCTCAAACAAGGAAGGATACAACCAAAGGATTATGTGGAAGGCTTCGAATTCGGCGTCGAAATTGAAACAGAGGTCATGAAAATACTACCAAACAAACAAGAATAATCGTTATACATGTCAATCAAAGAGCAAGTACAGAGAAGTAAAACAAGTTTAATCTGATTGTGTCACTACCTTGATCAAGGAGGAATATTGTCGTAAAAATTTCACTTTCCGTCACGAGATTGGAACAGAGCATCACTCAACCCTTTGAAGTCATGTCCATCACTGCCTTCATCAAGAAGTTAAATAGAAATAGATTAGTATGGGAAGGTATCACTATACATACACCAAATCCAAGTCAACCATGGACAAAAGGAGAGTTGACACAAGGAAGCTAAGCTAAGTAAAGTGATACAAGGAAGATTAGTCACGTAAAGAGAAGGAAAAGGAAAAAATAAAGAGATCAGAGATGACGCTACATACTCGCAAAGAGTTGACTCTAAGAAATAAAAAAAAAAAAACAAAGATTGAAGTGCATGATATATATGTTTAGGATTACTTAAATAAGTAACCGAAGGTTGTTATCCTGAGATTTACGTGGACTATTATGAGGGAGCATATATATATCCTATTAAAGATAGATTTTGGCTCATTGAAGAAAATTCTATCTTTCAACCAAATCCTAGTATAGGATTAGGTGCGTAATAAAAAGAAAACGACTCCCAAGCCAAGTGAGTCGGCGCCATGTCACATACAAAGACGTCAAATCGTGTATAATATATCTCGAATTAAAAACTCGAAATTGTGTACATGATAGATTAGGTGAAAAAAAAAGGATGATGACTTTCAAGTCAATCAAATTGACATCTTGTCATGAGCACACACTTTGACTTGCTTACATGACATGGACTTCAAAAAAAAAAACTTTTTTCACGTCGAGACCCCGTCACGAGTAAACACTCCAGATTGTGTACGTGACATAGTCTCGAGGGGGCAATATGTAGACACTGAAAATTTATTAAAGTGTCAAAATTTAAATAAATTAATTATTTGAGCTAAATAAAATAAATATTTGCTCAATTTAATTAATTTAGTCCTTTAAATCAAATAGCCAAATTAATTAATTAATTTGGGTCACAATTAAATTATTTGGGCCGCTTATAATATTAGTCCAAATAAAATGTTTATTGGGCCAAGAAGACTACAAGACTTCCAAGTCATCATAAGAATCCAAGCCCACATCTCCGGGTCCAAGATGGAGGTCAAACTCTCCTATAAATACCCATCATCACCTCAAGAGAAAGAGGAGAAATTCATTGGAAAGAAAGGTCAATTGAAGACATCCAAAGAATTTACAAACTCTCTGTGTTAGCAATCAATAAGCACTACAAAATTGTGCCGATTGTTCAGGGATACTCAAACACATGCAAAGTGACATTGAAGCTGGTCAACCCCCACTCAAATTTGGTTGACAATAGCAGGTGTCATCTTTGGTTGACGTTAACAGGTGTCACCTTTGGTTGACGTCATCAACTGTCAAATTTGGTTGACGTCGACAAGTGTTATCCTAGTAGTGGAACAGAATAAGAAGACTTAGTTTATTTACTATAAACTGTTTACAGAGATTGTACCCATATTCAAATTATTAATAAAATATCATTTGTTTACTTAATTGCTTGTCGTTGACTTTGACTTGAAATTTAGTAGCAACAAACATGTATGAACCATAGTCAAAGGATGTTGTTACTGTAGTATGAACTCCTTATTAGGTTGAATTATATTGTCGAACATGTGTCACTTCTTTCTCTAGTGCCGATACAAGATTAATTATAGGAGAATCTTCAATTAATGAACACCCCAAAGTTGCAATTTTCTCTTCTTGTGGAAAAATTGAATCTTGTGCAATTGAAAAATCAACTAATTCATGTTCAATTCATATTTATCTGGTGGTAAATGTTGTACGGTTTCTTCATCAATAACGACTAAATGCTCAATTTTTGCATTTTCTTTTATCCTCTTAAGAGCTAACTCTTCTATGATATAAACTTTCTATTATAGCTTGAGTATTCTCTGTTGGAGTTAGTATCGGAGTTGAAGATAACTCTACAAAATGTTTGAAAAGAAAATAGTACAATAGTACAAAACAATACAATTCCACAAGAAATAATATAAGTCCTAATCCTATATGCTCACGTATAAAATTATATATCTTTTATTCCACATGGAAAAATAAGAGAAGTGACCTCACACTCATTTCTTTAAATCCATGATTTCTCTACTTCAAGAAAAAACACACAAAACAAAAAAGTTATCTATAAAATCTAAATACATAAAAGCTTCCTTGGGCATTGTTCAATTTTGTTCTCAATTTGATCCATTGTAGTACACCTTTAGAACAAAGGATGTGTATCCCTGGGGGTTGATTGCTATGAGTCCGTGTGTATGAATACGGGGCAAATTCGACTTTAGAGCAGTGATCTTTTGTCATGCCACTGTAGTACACTATATTTTTACGTATTTTAAGAACTTAATTTCGTATTTTATGTATATACTTTTAGTATTTTTATGGAAAATTTAAGTTCAATAAATATATTAAAGAATGAAATTTAAATTAATTGTTAATTAAAATAATTATTTTATGTTTTCTAAAGTTTATAAGTTATATTTTATGTCACTTTGAGTTTTATTAAAAATATTAATAAGTTTCTAAAAATAGAATTTTTAAAGTTTCCTAAATTGTTTTAAAACAAGAGCACAAAAGTAATTTCAAACATTATGGGTATTTATATAATTGCACCAAAACCTACTTTGGGCCTATAAATATCCCTTAAAATCAGAAATTTCAGATTTATTTGGAAAATTAGTGAGTTAGGATTTTTTTTAGAAAAAAAAAGAGAAAAAAAAAACTTTCGGAATTTTCGAAAATAAAGAAAAAAAAGAATTTGTGCTTCCTCCCCTTCATCACCCCCTTCCTCATCCGCCTCCCTCTCGCCGGACCTCTGCCGCGCGCCACCCTGCTGCCGGCTGCACCGCCTCCGGCCACCTTCCTATCCTCCCCTCGTTTGGTAAATTTCGAACTCCCTTATAAAAAAAAATCTCCTGTTTTATTTTTAATTCAATTATGCATAAATTTATGTTTATAATTATATTTAATCATGTTTTTTATGATTTTAATCATGTTTTATAAAGTTATGCTCATGTTTAAAGTATGAATTTATAAAGTTGTTCCTGAAATTATAAATTAGGGTTTACGAAATTATGAAATTTGTAGTTTTATTGTTTAATGATCTAAACTTTTATGTTATGATCATAAATTGTTGTAGTATGAATTTGTGATGATTTAATGAAGTTCAGATTTGTTTTTAAGGGTTTTAAAGTTGTTTAATATTGCTGTCAAATGTTTAAAGTTGTAAAAACTAGGGGCAAAAATATTATGAACATGTTTTACTTCTTGAAAAATTATTTTAAAGCATAGGTTAGATGTATGATGATGGTATTAGATTGCAAAAGAGTTTTATGCTTGAATTATGAAGTTTTAATGAGGTTTTAATGTGGTTTGAGTAAATAAATAAAGCTGTATATTTTTATTAACAAATGTTTAAATTTTTAATAACACATGTTTATGCATAATAAAAATAGTAGCATGTGACATAATTAGTTAGAATTGTTTTTGATGCATCAAAATATTGTATGATGATCTTAGGACATGACTATGGTGTTTTATGATCAAAATATGATATTTAGAAGGGTTTTAAAGTAATTTTATGAAGCTGCCATTTTTGGAAAATTACCGAAAATCAAGTGTTTTGCGAAAGAAAAACTAAAATATACTATGGAATTGAATAGAGACCATATAGGGAAGGTTTTGGACAAGTCTCCATTATAAAAGTTAGTTAGAGTTGTTGTAGAAGTTAGTCAACAAGGTTTTAATTTAGTTTCGTTTTTCTGTATGTAGGAGAATTTGAGTTAGTTGAGTTTTAGAAGTTGTGGCGGATCACCACTACTATACAAGGTACGTAAGTAATAAAGCCGAAAATAATAGTAAAATTCATGATTGGTTGTTGAGCTTATATGTTATGTATGTGATAATGAATTGTTGTTTGGTTGACTTGCATGAGAAGTATGTTAGTATGAAAGTTGAAAAGCATGACTCTTATTTTTATTTTGACATTCCACCTTTATAAGTATTGATAATCATATCTTGAGTAATTGGATGGTTAATGTTATTTCTAAAGTTGGCCAATAGTAAATGAAGAAGAAAAAGAAAGTTAGTTAAGTTGATTAGTTACTTAATCAACAAGAAAGGTAGTTTGTGAAATTTTATTCACATGTTTAATATAGGTTTAATGAGCAAATATTTACATAGCCACTCACAGTTTAATGCATGGTAAAGAAAGATAATTAGTTAGCCACTCACAGTTAATGTGTGGTAAAGGAAGTTTAGTTTAATTAAAGGACACACAAGATTATTTTTTTGAAATACTTTAAATCCAAGATAATTAATATGGTTTTGCTTGATTCTATGCATGCTTCTATGTGTTGTTTGTATGTGAGTCATAATATTGCTAAACTTGTTAATCACGTAAATTGAAAGAGAATTCGCACCAAAACTCTAGGAACGTATATACCTTGAGTATGAACAATGGGGGGGGGGGGGGGGGGGGGTTANGGGGGGGGGGGAGGGGGAGTTATGGGTGTTTACTGTAATTTCTAATTGGGGTACAAGACGTTATACTATTTTATATTTTTAATGGGCTGAAATTCCGTCATGCACTATATGTGACATAGGTAAAACCTTCTTGGAGTTGCTCCCAAGTTTGTGCCTAATAGGGCGACTTTAAAGGAAAGGAAACCCGTTCGAGGTGAAATCTAAAGTTTAAATATAATAAATAATTTTGTGTGAGTTGAGACTATGCACAGGTGGAGAGTTGTCAACGGTAAGAAGTATGTGTGTTATACTTTTATTTTATTTTAATGTTAATCATGTTTTGCATAGTCTCTAGTACTCGTGTACTCAGCTTTACTGATTGTTTGTGTTTGTGTGC
Source organism: Suaeda aralocaspica (assembly GCA_016808085.1). Taxonomy (NCBI): domain Eukaryota; kingdom Viridiplantae; phylum Streptophyta; class Magnoliopsida; order Caryophyllales; family Amaranthaceae; genus Suaeda; species Suaeda aralocaspica. The sequence continues at coordinate 481,132 of PYUH01000001.1, forward strand.
GTGGCTTTATCTTTGAATTAGTCCTACGATGACCCACTATGATGGCGAGTAGTTGTCTAGAATAAAGAGAAAGCTACAGGTACAGGTGGGCATAGTCAATCATGTTGGGTTGGAGTGTGAGCACTTGCATTGTAGTTTTCTTAGTTTTGTGTACTTATCAGTTATTTATTTATTGATGTTGACTTTTGGTTTTTGAAGATTAAATTTATTTGGTTTCGAAGGAACGTTAAGACGGATCCGAAGTGTAATAAAGATTAATTTTGGTTTTCTTTTTGATTTTGTCTTTGGTTTTTTTATTTTTTTTATTTATTTATTTTTTAAATTATTTAAAGTTTTATTTTGAGTTTTAATTTGGTTTTTGGTTTTTAAAGACTTCCGCTGTAGTATTTTGATTAAAGCCATACCCTTTATCACAGTGGCAGTAATACTTTGGTTTTTTCTAGTTAATTAGGAGTTTTAATAGTTATTATTCTTTATTATTTTTATATGATATTTTCGAAAAATGTAAAGGAGGAAAGTTAGGAAATTCCAGGGTGTTACAAAGTGGTATCAGAGCCAGGTTTATGAAATAAATTATATTTTATTTTTGGGGGTAGTCTAAGTTTTATTTTGGAAAAAGGAATTATTTTAGAAAGTTACTAGAAATGGAAATTTTTCTAAAAATAGTAATTTCCGAAAATAGAAAGTTCTGAAAAATAAAAAGTTTTAAAATGACTTACATGTGCTGGTATGCAAGAAATTCAGGTATGTATTATGTGTTATTGCTTTCATGTCATGTGGTGAGATTGGTTAGGAAGTTTTGGCAAGTAGGATAGACTTTAAGTCGGTTCCTTCATGCATTTAAGTACATGTTTTGAAGTGTTGCTTATGTGGATAGTTATGTAGAAGAAATTGTATGTTAGCCACCAAACCCTTTTGTTGTGGAACTGTTGAGCTTGGTTTTATATTGTGGAAATGATAGCCCATTAGTTTTAAGTGTCATTGCAAGATGGTGGATAATATGCCTAGTAAAGAAACTCAGATGGGAACTTTGGAGAAGAAGGATTATGAGTGTCCACCTCAGTATGAATGGAAGATTTGTTTCTATTGTTCATACATGAGTTCAGTGCCGAAGTTACAACATCGGGACCAACCCGATCACGTGTGTGATTTAATTGCGAATTGATTGCCAAATCGTCCACCTTACTTGGAGATCTAGACGAAGTTTAGTGACTTTCATTTCATTGGAGGACTTTCGAACTACACTAAGTATAAGGATCAAAATGGTCAATGGGGTTGTGATTGGAGGTACTTGGAAGATTACATTGTAAAGAAGGAGCTAGAGTTTCTTAAGGCTAGTCCTAAGTGATCAAGAGAATGATGCTATGAGTGAAAATGAAGCTGCTTCATGCTCTCAAAGCTATGAGTCGAAGGATTATTATGTTATGAGATTGAGAATCCAAATCCAATGATCCCAGTGTATGTGGACTTAGTGAATGATTCTGAAGAAGAAGAAAATGAACTTGATCCCGAAGAAGACATGGATGAAGATGTTGAGGATGATTTGGAAGATGACGTTGAAGAAGATCATGAGTTCATACTTGAGAAATATGTGGTGTCTAAGGACAAGCAGGATAATGTTAATGTTTAGAAATTATTTTATGAATATGAGTTTATTTTAGATTAATATTGTCTTGTATTGTTGATGTTTAGGATGTAAGACATTTTAGACTGCAATTTTCTTTGTGAATAAGTGGCTGTAAGCCATAAGGAACTTTTAGGAAACTAAGCATTGAAGAATCATTATAAAGGAATAAGTGAGTCAGTTTTCTTTTGAAATGATGTCTTACGTAGAGCAAAACCAAGGGAACATTTTGTTTAATTTTTTTAATTGTGCTTTATTATATTTGGATGTTTATGTAAATAATCACAATTAAGTGAATCATTCGCTTTACAAGAATGGAAATTTCTTTTGTGAGACGAATTGAGGAAGTGTTTTTATGTTATGTTATAAGTTTGTGATGTTCTAACTTAGAGTTAGACATAGTATAATATAAAGGTATTTTCCCTTTACAGGAGAAATAGGACCGCTGAACGTAACAACAATCAGCTGAATGATGTAGTGAGGTAATTAGCTACTATACCTGAACAATTAGCTACCAGAGGAAATGGTAATGGAGGTGGCCTCGCTGGGGAACTTTTCAAGAAAATTGCTCAAAGTAAGTCGCCTTCTTACCAAGGAGAACCCAATCAAGCTTTTTTAGAGATGTGGCTGAGAGAGTTTAACAAGCTGTTTGGGGCATTTGAGTGTCAAAAAGAGTTTAAGGTAAACCATGCAGTTTACAATCTGAGAGGAAAAGCTGATCTTTGGTGGTTACAGAATGAAGCTGTGATTAGGGCTTTTCCAGGTTTCAATTGAAATTTGTTTCAAGAGCAGGTTCGCAACAAGTTTTACCTTGTGTTCCTTCAAAAGCAGAAAGCTGATGAGTTTCTGGAGCTTAAGATGGGGAGTATGTTAGTTACTAAGTACTACTCGAATTTTATAGAGTTGTCTATGTTTGCTAAGGAGGCTGTAGTAACAGAGAAGCTGAAGGCTAGTCGCTTTGACAGAGGTTGCCCATAGACATTCAGTTGCAACTAGCCGGGCAGATCTTTGAGTCTTTGGATGAGTTGTATGGTAGAGCTGCACATTTGTATGCCCTAGACTAGAAGAAGAAGAAGATGCTGAAAGAAGGTGGGACGAGGGAGCAAAGAAAGGATGGTGGAGGAAACTTTAACCAACAAGGGAGTCATGATGGATTTAAGAAGCCTCGTTTCAACAATAACTTTCAGGGAAATAAGGGAAACTTTGGGAAGCTAGCTAACGGAAATGGGAATAGGGTACGGTACAGACGGCTAATCAAGGTGGTCATGTGTACTTCAGCAAGAAATGTGCTAACAATCACCCGGGCAAGGATTGTGCTGGGAACCCGGTAAATTGTCGTTTGTGCAACAAGCTTGGGCACCTTGAGTATGAGTGTTTCTCTAAGGGCAAGGGAAAGGAAGGACAAGGGCCATAGTTCAACAAAAATTCGTTAGGAGGTACGTATAAGGGTTTCTAGAAAATAAGGGAGGAGAAGCAATGCAACAAGCCGCCAGGAATAGGAATTGAAGTGGAAATGGAGGAGCTCAGACTAAGGCCTCGAATACTCGAAAGGTGAATGTGATGGCTCTGAGGGAAGCGGATGCTAGTAAGGATGTGATTACTGGTACTTTCTCTATTCACTCTCTTCCTGTTGAAGTTTTGTTTGATTCTGGTGCAACATATTCTATTGTATCCACTAATATTTTGGACAAATTAATACCTGTTTTGGGAAAAGTAGACACAATAGATATGTTGATGTGAATTTTCGTATGAATACAAAAACTCACAAGAGTAAGAACTAAATCCACGAATTCCTAAAGGATAAGCCACCAAAATTCTTGAATTTAGGTTGAATAACTAGTCTTTGATTAAAGCCTAAGCACCCTCAAAGTCACTATTTAATCCACGTACAAGAGTATAAAGGAAACACCACCAACTCTTAGTAATTTTCGGAATTTTGTTTTATGATCAAAACAAATAAAACTTTTATTAAACTCTTAATCTGATTTTTACAACCTAATGTTGAGACTATTTATAGGAATAATCATCAACCGAAATTCTAACAAAATAAGCTAAAGATACATGAAAACAAGAAGAAAAAAACGCCACTTGTGCCACTTACACAAGTTGCTCAACAAGCTCAAGATAACATCATGCAACTTGTTCTTATGTTTACAGCCACTTCTAACTAACTCTAACTAACAAGAATTTATCCTACCTAACTAACAACATAACAAACTAAAATATCAAGCAAATTCCTCCTGTTTTCAAGGAAAACACACGTTTCCCAATAACAATAAAAACCGCCCAAAAACTCACCACTCCTTGTAGCTCGTTTTTTCGCATTTTCCAAGATTTTGAGTAAATCTTCAAGAAAACTTTCAGGATTCGATCTTTTAATTCATAAACGTTCAAGAACGTATTTCCCTCAACTTTTATATAGAATATGATGGGTAATATACCACTATGAATCAAAGCAATAAAAGCCTGAAATGAGAAAAACCTTATCAAGTGAAGTAGGAGAAAATTCATAGGCAAAACTAACCTCCCATTGGTTGAAGCTTCAATTTGTGATTCTGTGGAATCGAACCTCCCATTTTCCTGGTATGCTTTCTGAATGTACAATGTGAATGACAATGTACATGATAATGTTTTAAATTGATTTGTGTACACTAATTCATTATTATAAGCCTAGTTACCCGTTCAACACTTATTCATTAGGAATAAGTGTTGAATAGTCCCCGGTTTGGGACTGTCCTTGCACGTGTAATCTCACTTAGGATGCAAATATTAGCCTTCTTTTTGGTTCTAAAGAAAATTTTGGATCGTCATCTCTGTACTTGTTCTTCGAGTGCATATGTATATGAGTAATCATCTACATTGTGCACTTGAAGAACAATAGGGAGATGCTGCCGAATTTTCTTTAGAACTAAAAAGTTTGCAAATATTTGCTAGTGAGGTTACACGTGCAAGGATGGGTTAGGTTGGAGTGATAAGGGACCCTTTGGATGCATTCATTATCCATGCAATGAACTATAATTTGCCTTGTACATAATTTCCGATCAATGAAATGAACAAGTATTTTGTGTAGCATGTTATGTGATTTTTTGTTGCTAGTATGTGTGGTTTTGAAATGTTTAATAAGTCTAATGCTATATAATTTTGATTAGAGTTATCGTTGTTTTGATCTTAGAAATGAATCGTAGTTGGATGTATGGTGATCGACGGGATAAAGCATTTCAAACGGGGATTATAGAATTCCGTAATGCAGCGTTACAACATCAAGCTGCCGAAGAACGGAGGCTAGAATATAAGCCTTTGATATGTTGCCCTTGTTGTGATTGTAGTAATGCAAAGAAGTGGGCAGACATAGATTTCATAGAGAATCACTTGTATCGCCGTGGGTTTAAGGCTGATTATGAGGTTTGGTATTGGCATGGTGAACAAGTAGCTTTTAGGGATGACAATAACAACAACAACGATGTTGTGTTAGGGGAGAATCCTTATGAGGTCAACGACACTACAGAGGATGGGAATGATGGCATTGAGGAAAATGAAATGAATGATATGATGGATGCATTTGGAGACCATTTAAATGGCAAACCTCGCATGTTTGAGGATTTGTCAAATGCTGCTGAGACGCCTTTGTATCCGGGTTGCGATAAGTATACCAAGCTCTCAGCAGTCTTAATATTGTCAAATTTATAAGCGAAGCACAGTTTGAGTGATGTTGGCTTATCCGATTTTCTGGAAGTAATACAGGACATGTTGCATCCCGAGAATGTTTTGCCTAAGTCTGCGTACTATGCAAAGAAGTTGATAAACCCGTTAGGCTAAGGATACACTAAGATAGATGCGTTTCCTAATGATTGTGTGCTTTATCGAAAGGAGTATGAGAACTTGGATGCATGTCCGAAGTGCAAAGTGTCGCGCTATAAGAAACAGGAAGGTGATAACCGTAGCACTAAGAAGTTGCCTCCAGCTAAGGTGTTATGGTATCTTCCAATTATTCCAAGATTCAGGAGACTTTTTTCAATTCCGGGTGATGCAAAGAACTTGGTGTGGCATCATGAGGGTCGAAAGAAAGATAGGCTAATCAGGCATCCCGCGGATTCCAAACAATGGAATGACATAAATGATGAATTCCCAGTGTTTCGCGATGAGCATAGGAACCTTAGACTTGGTTTAAGTGCAGATGGGATGAATCCTTATGGCACACTCAGTACCCAACATAGCTCATGGCCTGTTTTGTTGACTATATACAACTTGCCTCCCTGGCTTTGTATGAAGCGCAAGTATATACTATTGTCTCTTCTTATATCAGGTCCAAAGCAACCTGGAAATGATATAGATGTATACTTGGCACCCTTGATAGATGATTTGATGTTATTGTGGAATGAAGGTGTGTCCATGTTTGATGCACATACAGGTACAAATTTCACACTCCGTGCGATGATTTTTTGCACCATAAATGATTTTCCGGCTTATGGAAACTTGTCGGGGTACAAAGTCAAAGGTGCAAATGCATGCCCGGTTTGTGAGGATGATGCAGATGAAGATTATCTGGAGTTCTCGGGTAAGAATGTGTACAGAAGTCACAGAAGATGGCTCCCTCGATATCATCCATATCGAAAGATGAAATCACGATTTAATGGCCAAATTGAGAATAGGTTAGTTCGTGAGCCGTTGTCTGGAATGCAATTGTTTGAGAAAATGATGAATGTGACTACGGTATATGGTAAAGGGCGTCCAGAAAAGGCTAGAAAGAAGGGTTCAGGTAAGGTTCCAAAAAAGGGTCAGCTTTCAAAAAAGGGTGAGGTTGAGGGTACAAAGAAGGGTCCATTATGGAAAAAGAAATCAATCCTATGGGATCTTCCGTATTGGAAGTAATTATCGGTGAGGCATTGTCTTGATGTCATGCATATCGAAATAAATGTGTGTGACTCTATTATCAGGACTTTGCTAAACATGTACGGAAAGACGAAAGACGGTCTCAAAGCACGACAAGACATGCAGAAAGAAAAGGTCAGACCCAACTTGTGGCCAGAGTATAATGATAACAACAAAGCATATTTACCACATGCTGGCTACACGTTGTCTAGAGAGGAGAAAAGGACATTTTGCGAGTGTTTGCATGAGATCAAGGTGCCATCTGGTTATTCTTCGAATGTAAAACGCTTTGTATCTCTAGATGATAAGAAGTTGAATGGTGTGAAGTCCCATGATTGTCACGTCATGATGCAAGTGTTTTCACCGATTGCACTCAGAGGATTGTTGCCTAAGCATGTAAGGGAGCCCATCATCAAGTTGAGCTTGTTTTTTAATAAAATTTGCAGTAAGGTGGTTGATCCCGAAGAGCTAGAAACTTTGCAAGAAGAATTAGTGGAGACATTGTGCAAATTCGAGATGTATTTTCCACCTTCTTTTTTTGACATAATGGTTCACGTGATGATACACCTTGTTCGTGAAATTACGATGTGTGAGCCTGCTTTTCTACGGTGGATATATCCTATTGAGATATACATGGGGTTCTTGAAATGATTGGTTAAAAATCGGGCAAGGCCTGATGCAAGCATGGTTACAAAGTACACGGCTGAGGAGGCTTCAAATTTTTGTGCTCATTTCTTGGAAAAGGCTAAGGAAATAGGTTTTCCAAAGTCTCGTCATGAGGGTAGACTTCAAGGTCATGGAATCAATCGCCGTGACGTTATACCTCCTACGGAGCGGTTCTCTGTTGCTCACCGTTGTGTTCTACAACATCTTTCGGAAGTTCACCCTTTCATGGAAAGTCATATGTCTGAACTGCGTTGCCGCCGTCTAAGTTCCTTTGAATTAATGCAACAGCACAATCGCACATTTGCACAATGGTTTCAATAGAAAGGGAATCTTGCATTGAAGGAGCCTAATCACAACATCTCCGATACAATTTAGTGTTTGTCTAGGGGTCCACGACAATATGTTACTGCTTTTGATGGTTATACATTAATGGATATACCTTCTATACTAAGCGCCAAGATGCAAAGAGTGTCCACCAAAATAGTGGTGTTATGGTTGTTGCTTCTTCTACAGAATATTCAAGTGCCAGGGATACCAACCCAATTGATTCAACACAAGTCTACTATGGGTTTATTGAGGAGATATGGGAGCTTGATTATATTGATTTTGAAATACCCATTCTGAGATGTAAATGGGTGGATAATCGGCGGGGTAAGAAAGTTAGCGATGATGGGATGACACTAGTTGATGGGACTCGTTTTAGTGACACTAAGGAACCTTTTGTGTTGGCATCACTAGCTAAGCAGATTTTCTATGTCAAAGACAACATCAACCCTCAATGGTTGGTAGTGGTTCAAGGCAAGAGAGGGATTGTTGGAGTTGAAGATGTGGTAGATGAGGAAGACTATGATACGTGGGATTCCACCCCTTCACTGTTTACCGGTGTTCACATTGTTCAGAATGGCCATGACATTGAGGAAGATGCAGTGTATGAGCGTGAGGAAGGGGTTTATGTTGATGTTTAAATTACTCGCACTTAGAGTGTAACCGTGCAAGTACATGGGGTAGATTACTTACTTGGGCAGGGGGTATTATATTGTAATGGATGGTACGAAAAACATGTCAAGTATTAACAAAATGAATTATCATTTTTTGATCTATAGTAGTCTACTTATTTACAATGCAGAGATTTTTTGACAAAACATTAATGTATTATATTTGTTGCACCCTTCAATAATTTATCTTTAATTTAAAATATTTTACATATATATGATTCATGTAGTTTTGTTTATGTTTTTAAGATATTAAAGATTACGATGGGCCGGAAGGAGGCAAAGGATTATGAGAGGAAGAGGGAATTAAGGATTGACGAGAATAAGGCAAGAATGGAAGCTATAGGTTTGTCAAAAATGGTAGATGCCTTGATGGGATCAAGAAAAAAGATGACACAAAAAAGAGTAGAAGTGAATGAGAAAGTCGATGTCGATTATGAGCCTGAAAGTGATGATGACTCTTACAACGATAGTGATGATAGTAGTGGTTATGATTACACGTGCGAAAAGGTAAAAATTTACCCGTAGTTTATTTAATGATGCGTGTTCCGTGTTATGCAAGACTCTCATCATGTGAATTTGGGAGTTTTGATATTTTTTTAGTTGCTTATTGTTTTGATTTTTCAATTGCAAGTTGTTAGTTTTGAATTTTTATTATATGACCGCCTATAAGAGTGGATTATTTTTATAAAGTTTTACTTTGTTTTTTTGATTAATGTGTCATTTGTGTATTAATTTTTTAGGAAGTTGGATCTATGGACCCGAGGAATGATGAAGTAAATGATGAAGACGAAAGAACGGATTGTAGAGAGGATGACGTTCCTCAAGAAGAACAACCGTCTACTTCACAACAAAAAAAGAGTAAGACAGTGGGTAGAGGTCCATCTAAACCGGTCCGACCGTCAACACCGATGTTCCTTGAATTTGATGAGTATGATTTGCCGACGGGTGAGTATGAAGATAAGTATGGCAAACAAGTTGGGAATTGTGCTTATAGGATTGACATCAACATCCGTAAATGGAACCAAGTGCAGCAAGTGGAAACGGATGGATTGTGGGCCGAGACGAAGGTGGGTACAATATTGTGTGTCCATTCTAAACTTCAAAAGATTGATTTAGTTTGTATTTTGTGAATATTGAGCATGAGTGCGTCATTTCATTGTGTGTTTTGATCAGATTAGGATAAGATTCTTTTTGTGCATTACTATCAATTCCATATTGGAATACTTCATGAAATGCTAGCATTAGAATAAGATTCTAAAAATCTCAGAATATTGGAATAAGATTCCATATTACAATTTTTTTGAATTATAATTAACTTACACATTTTGTTGAAATAAGAAACTCTTCCACATTGAAGACCCAACAGGTGCAAGAAAGAAGAATTTCCTAAGAGCAGTAGCTGCTCGCTTTCGTCACCACAAATCTGACTTAATCAGGCGTTTTATTCGTAAAACCACTGCACCTAGAAAAGGTAATCCAAATGCGAATAAGAAGCCTTGGGAGTTGTATGAAGGGTACATAACAAAGGAGCAATGGGAGAAGTTTGAGGATTACGTTCGATCCCCTGAATTCAAGGTAACATAACACTTGAATTGAGTTTTTTGTAGATTACTGAGTTGATATGGGTAGTAAGTTGTGATCATATGGAACATGAATTTGTGATGTCTTGTTAGCTAATGAATGTAGTTTACCATTTTTTGAAACAGAAAAGAAGTGAGCTAGGCAAAATGTGTTCCAAAGGAAACATCCATCGTCATACACTTGGTCAAAAGAGCTACAACAGAAAAAGGAAAGAATGGGTGAAGGAGAAAAGACTTCCAACTCCTCCTGTTGACAACTCGACCGAAGAGAGTAGTGTGGTGAGCAGCAAAGTGCACAATCGTGCCCTTGAGTGGTGTCTAGCACATCAACGTCGTACACGGGATGGAAAATGGGAAGTTGATCCAACTAAAGGTGACACGGTTAGAGTAGTGAACCAAGTTGTAAGTTGTTTGACTATTTATAAACACTTGAAATATTTTCATGAAATTATGTTTGAAGTGAATTTCAATAAGCCACAGTACTTGTGGCATTTACTTCTCACAATGTTTATTTCTTCTTACAGATGGAACACCTGGAAAAGGAGTCAAAAGAGAAAGAGAGTGGAGTTACTTCTGCTTTAGAGGTTGATAATGACGCTCTATGTAAGGCTCTTGGGAAAAGGGACTACAATGGATATGTAAAAGGGATTGGCCAATCTGGTGTTGGAGTTGGCCTCCGAAAGGAATTTGGGAAGCAACCAAGGAAAGGTAGGGATGAGGAATTGGATGCATTAAAAGCAACTATAGCTCGATTGGAAATGAAGATTGAAGCTATAGCCTCATTATCCACGATGAACTTAGCGGGAAATAAGGAAGTGAGCTCGAAACCACCTCTTGCATTGAATTGGAAGCCTCCATTAGAGGTATTGTTTAACGTGTTTTGTTCTCTCTTAAAAAGCATTTTTTTATCGTTTGAATTCTAATAAAGACCATTTATATTGTTTTACTTTTAATAAGAAAGGCAAGCATAACCTAGTGATGATGATGGTACAATCAATAAAACAAATTCTTCTACGTTATAGTACAATCAATTAAAGTGATAAATTCTAAAAATTTTCCATTGTAGACGGGCCCCCAAAAATGTCGTCTTGCTATGAGTGATGATGATGGTAACCTAGTGGTTGTTGCTGATGGAACTTGGTACCCTAGTGAAAAGTCTTTGATTCATACATCATCGATGTTGCCTGATCACTATAAGGTCAGCATCGACCATCCATATGAGGAGTACAAATTAGTCGAGTTGCATGTTCCATCGCCTGATGGTGAAACTAAGCTTGGTAAAGCTAAGGATTACTTTGTGATGTGGCCTAAATCTATGGTGATATTTGAGGATGCGGTTAGTATGCAAATCCTTAGCATTAGTTTATGCTTGTATAACTTTGTGTAGTATTTATTGATGGTTGTTATTCCATGTGATGAGTACTAACCAAGTATAGCTTGATTTTAAACTACGTAGGATGTTGTGAAGACAACATCGCAGAGCAAAGAAGGTGTAGGTAGTTATGACCCTCTCAAAACACAGGAGTCACATCCCTTTGACATTGCCTCTTCTGAAATTGGTGAAGTTCCTGATCTTCCGGAGTGTGACTTATTGCGCATGTTGATGGTTGAGGATAACCATGAAAGTGTATGTGTGTTGTTCAAGGCACCAACGTTGTATCTCCAAGAAGACCAACATATTTATGTCACATCTACCGACGTTGATGAACTTGTTAGAGGAGTGTGTATAAATGTGTCGGTGATCCATGTGCACATTTCGTAAACCTTTCAAAGTTTAAATCAACTTTGTTTTGTTGCATTTATGTTGTGCTTACGTAAATATATTATGATTTATGATTTTTTGGTGTTTTGAATTACAGCTACCTCCTTGAAGAAGTTATATCTAAGTTTGAAGGGGGACACATAACCTTCTTGTGTCCCCATAGATTATCTGGCGCAGAATGCAAGAGAAGTTTCTTCGATGTAGTCAAGTATGTGAAGCACGCTTTCAACAGCGAACTAAAAAGGAAAATTTCAAAGTCCAATCTAATTTTATCCCTATACAATGAAAAGTATGAACGGGTTCTTCTTACTTTTGTATTTGCATACAATGTCTTGTTATATTTGGATATAATGATCACGTATTTTTATTTTGGTAGCAACCACTGGATTTCATGGCCATTGATTTATGTGACGGCGTAATTTATATACTCGAACCATTGACACAACAACCACGTCGTCAACTGAGCTGTGAAAACGTGTTTGATCTGTAAGTAATTATGAACCCTCAATGTTTCAAAATTTTTAGTAACGTTGTTAGTATCGTGGTAATCTGTCTGTTGATGTCACTTTCTTCTGCAACATCGAGGCAAGTGTTCATTTATTTTGGTAGAACTTTTACATCTTCAATTTTGTTTCAGTGCTTACAAGTCGTATAGAGCAAGGATCAAAGAAAATTCTAAAATGGTTTTGGAGGTGACACGAGTCGAGGTATACGTGTGACTCTTTTATTTTGTTCTTATGTGAATACTATAGAATATATTTTGGTATAATGCTCACAAGAGGTATCTTGTTCTTAACCTACGTTTTGCAATATTGTTAGTGCGCCCAGCAAACTGGTAGGATGGATTGTAGCTACTATGTGATGAAGTACATGGATGAGATAGTCAAGAAAGTTGGTGAATGTAAGGGTGATGTGAAGCAAATAAAGGTTTGTGTCATGATTTAATTTGTTGTTTATTAATTAGTTTAGTCTTTGGAATGCAAGTAATCATAGACGGAGGTTTTTTGGGAATTTGGTGAAGTTTCGGAGAGGATGTGGTTATGAACACCACTAACCTTGAAAATACATATAAAGTAAGATTTGAACTTTGAAAATTTCAGCTTAAAGTAAGATTTGGTGAAGTTTTATGAAAATACATATAAAGTAAGATTTGAACTTTGAAAATGTTAGCTTAAAACTATTAGTGAGATCAGAATTTTAGTTGAAGGATCAACCGAGAGCTTAGGTCAACTAGAACAGGAATTCACATGGAAGTGGTAATGAACACCACTAACCTTATGTTCTTGAATAGGTTAGTTCGTGAGCCGTTGTCTAGAGATGTGGCAGCTGTTGTACTTTTCTGCTTTTATTGTAGGCAGTTTGTGTAGGGCTGTAAGGGTTGTGAAAGTTGTTGTTTGATGCTTGTTAATGCCTGGTTATGAGTTAGTTTGGCCTTGTTGACTGGTTGGTTTGGTTTGTTATTATTGAGCTGCTTATGGTTGCTGCTGCAGTCTTGTGTTAAATGGCTGCTGGTCCCGTGAGCTGCTGCTGCTGCTGTTAGTTTGTGCAGATTTTTTTTTTTTTGGAGTGCATGGTAGTTGTTCAGGAGCTGCAAAACATGTTGGTTGTGCAGCCTGTTTTGGTTTGTTACAGGATGCCTAAGTTGTTCTGTAGTGAGCTATGCAGGCTGCATTTGTGGGGTCTGATGTTAATTCAGTTCTGCAGTTTTGTGCAGTGAAATCTTCTAGTGAGGTTGTTATTTTTTTCTTGGTGGCTGCTGGTGGCTGTTTTAAGGCTTGGAGTTGGGTTTACGTGCAGGTTGGTGGGCTGTGTGTGGAGTTGTGCGTGGCTGTTGGTTTTGTAGTGGGGTGCAGGGTAGCAGTGCTGGAGGAGTTGTGGCTGTTGGTTTGTTGCTCGTGTGTTTGTGTGCTGAGTGATGATAGTGGTTGGACTTGGTTTTTTATTTGTCTTGTGTTGTGGATTTTGTTTGGTGTTGTGTGTTTTTGGTTTTGGTTTAGGTTGTTTTGATTGTGTGTTTCTAGTAGTCCTGACCTGTGTTGGTAGCGATGAGTCATACTCCCAAAGGTTTTACCCTCATGAAATACCTGCCCTTGAGTGTCACCACCAGTGGTCAACTTCACTTCCTCCAAGGACTTGCTTTAAGATCTTAACTACATTATTGCCAAGGCCTTATCTAATAGGGTAACACTCCATTTTTGTTTCCGACTCTTATATCCATCTATTTCCTTTTCCTTTTGTCCAATTTATTCGGTCTCTTGTTGATTGTCCCAATTTTGTCCAATTAATCACTGATTTAATGCCCGTTGAGCTTATTAGTATCGTTTTTTTTGCACCTATTTGTATCGTTTTAACACACGATACAATTGGAGGCTAACAAATAGCAAACTCTATTTGTATCGTTTGTTTAGAACAATGGTAATAGCTCTATTACTTTTAAAACATTACAAATGTTTTTTGTAAACGATACACATAACCTATTTGCATCTTTTTTTTGGTGGAAACGTCAAATAGGTAGTCTATTTGTATTGTTTTACAAACAAACGATGAAAATAGGTGGCCTTTTGTATCTATTTTTAGAAAAAAACGAGCAAATAGGTATTCTATTAGTATCCTTTTTTTAACAAACGATACTAATAGTGCTGTTATAAAACAAATTTCAAATGGTAATTTGGTGGGCTCTATATTCACAATAATATATATCTATATATATATGCATCCTCCCGCCATTGCCCCTATTCGATTCTCTATACTTTTACAATACTAATATAAAATATTTCATTACAAATTAAAAATTGTAAACGATTCAGATAATACAATACACTTTCAATTCTTATATAATATATTTTACAACGACCATTGGATAGATGTTTACGAAATAACTAAATTAAAAGTATGAACAATATTGTAATCAATACATTTTTTATTTGATTACGATCGGATAATAAGAATTTAGTCTGAAGAACCTCGCCCATTGCTCGCGAACTTCATCCAACTCTCTTTTGGTATAACGGGGCAGATCTTCCAATATAGTCCTTCCAAAGATTATATTGAAAACAAAACGATGTAATTAAATTGTAAGATATTATTGTTTAAGAGAATAAGAAAGGGTACAGTAGCTTTCCAATCAGTACATATAATATGCTGCTACTGTCTAAACAACATTTAAAAAAAGACATGACATGCTTTGCTAAACTTCAAGCAGGACAATCATAATGTATTAAATCAGTGATTAATTGGACAAAATTGGACAATCAACAAGAGACCGAATAATGGACAAAAGGAAAAGGAAATAGATGGATAAAGAGTCGGAACAAAAATGGTGTGTTTATCCTCATAGATAAGGCCTTGCAATAATGAGTTAAGATCTTAAAGCTCCTTGGAGGAGTGAGTTGACCACTGGTGGTGAGCTCAACGGGCAGTATTTTCTATGAGGGGTGGCTTCAAAAGCATACAGGAGATTTTGGACTCTTTCCAAAGGTAGTAGTTGGATCTTAGAATGAACCGTATTTGGATGTAAATACCATATTTACCCTTACAATTTTTCTCTAACATTGTTTCCTAGTTTTAGTAGCTCCCTGGGGAAAGTCGCCAACTCTTTAGAACTCAATACCATGTTAACACAGTCATCTAAAAGAATTTTCTACCATTAGTTGATAAATAGAATTTCCAACCTTACTTTTCTGGAGCCAACCTTACTGTTCTGAGCCAACTTTACCAGTAGTGCAGCAACAAAACAACATCTTCATCTATGAATCAAGATTCTCGCTAGTCGTCTCGACTGCAGAAGAAGTGAATCTAGTATATGCCTAAAAGATGTAGTACAATTTCTGTTATGACAATAAGATAGCCTCTAGTGACAAGTGACATACTTAATTCCAATTGAAACAGACAAAGGCTGGAGTTGGGTATGCCTCAAATAAGCAGCATCTCAAATTATCTAACAAATTCCAGAAAAAAAAGACTGATTAATTCAATTGAGAATCCTTGGTGACATTGTTGCATTCTATGTAGGTCCATTAATGCATTATTATTAGCATTGCATTACCCAGCCTACTGCTACTAATTGAAATGTTGAAATTATAAAGCTTTAACTCTATGATCCTTGAAGTAAAATGAAATGCTCCCAATTTTGTCAATGAGTGAAACAAAAATAAGCAGTTTTAATCATCAACTGAATAAAGCCAAAACACAAAAATGTGCAAAAGACACCATAAATGAAAGAAGTAAAGTTTTATGTAATGATACAAGCGGAGGCAAAAATGAACATTTTTCGATGTTTCTTACATGCATAATTGACATAATGACATTTCTTCGTCAAACAAGAAGGCAAATAATCTTTGGCTGGAAATTTCCCCAGTTATACCTTATAACATCATGAGTAAAAGTATGCACAAATGTACTACATCTTTTGGTAAAAGATCAACAAGGATGCAGTTCTGGGGGATGTACAGTTTAAAAATGAAATTCTATCAACTTTATCATAAAAATTTAGTGAGGCTTTTAGGATACTACTTAGAAGAGATGAAATGCTTCTTATTATGAATATGTGATCATATAATACAAGTCTTGATATTCCCTATTTGGTTAGTATAGTCCTTTTGATACTAAAATTATTCCTACATCATGAAGTTTTCTCCGAAAACATCTACTGCGTAACATATATACGCACTCATTTCAGATCCAACACACCGTGTGTCTATGCATTGGGATACACACTTACAAAATTATTAACAGTATTGTTAGAGGACTACTTTACCTTCATAAGGATTCTAGACAGCGGGTTATCCATCTTGACCTCGAGCAGCTATGTCCTCCTAGATTCAGATTTCAATCCCAAGATCATTATATTGTGATTTGCGGACTTTGGCACGAAACATTTATTTAAGATTGACAGTCCCAATGATTGTGAATTTTGTTTATAGACAAACGCCACTCCACAAAGAAACTTAGACTTCAAATTTGATAAAGCTATGCACCACAATCTGACTCAAGCGAATAATTATAGAGAATAAATAAACACACAAAGAATCACTGCAACACCACAAACCCCCCAACACCAAAAAAACCCCTAGATTTATTATAAGCAAGCACCCTACAATCCTAAGAACTATCCTCACGTAATAAAGCACACACCACTCACTCAATATTCGAATTCCGTCACAGAAACTCTCAAAAATTGTTTACTTTTACTTGCGTGAAACAAAGAAAACCGGAAACACTTTGTGTTTAATCTCTTTAATCTAATTGTAGTGATGTTATCTTACATCCGACTTTATAGGCTAATACCATACAAAACACAATATTTTCAGAAATCTAAACATACCTACCTACCTATATAATATATACAAACCTAGATTAGGATAACAAGAAAATCCTAACAAAACGATACATATCTTGCACCATAGATTTATTGTACTCTGATTTCTAGTCTAAATCTAGATATTTTGCAAATAAATCTAACCACCATATATCCGAATAAACAACCTTGGTTGACAAGTCAACACACAAAATCCCCGCGTTGACAACGTTGCCCAAACTTCAAAAAGCTTCCAAAATCCCGCCATAAAGCATGCGTTGATTTCTCGTTGATTTTTGTTGGACTTGGCGATTCAAGAACTTCAAGAAACTTCTTCAAGATTCAATCTTTATTTCAATAAACCTCCATTTTTGTGGTTTCTCCATGCCTTGATCCATCACCTGTGACTCACTAACTAATCAAGAAAAACAAACAACACCATATGTAACCCTATCAAATGCGTGGGAAAAACCCATATAGCAACACTTCTAACATCTAACTATACATTTGCTTTACATTTACGTGAATAAGCTTTTGCATGTCACCATGCACACGTAAAATCCACCCTAGCCAACCAATAAGCCTTGTGTCTCCTAAGCCACTACTCCCCCTATGTTTCTTCTTGTTTTCCACACTTCATCAAACCAAACCCTCGAAGTGTTTGCCTCATGATATCTATCATCCTCCTCTCTTTTTCAAAAGAGTTTGCCTCAAACCTCGAAGTTGATCATCAGAACTACGGGAGCGAAATCACCACCAAATTTGAAAGTACATGGACTCCATATTCCCCTGGTAATTCCAGTTTTAAGCATATCCCCCCACTTTACCTTATGATCTTGAACGGTCATCCACACGAGGCTAAGTTGTTTATTCTTTCCTTGGATTTTGGAAATCTTTTCCTTCCTCAAGTGTAACCAAACCAAATATCCCCTTCTTTGTAGACTGTTTTGATTTTAGCTTGTTTTGCTCGTGCCTTAGAAATATCTTAACCTTCTCAATTCGAGCCCTTACTTCTGTCCCATGAGTTTTTGCATGTACCAACCTTAGTCTTTGGCATCTTTGTGTACCAACTCCCCGTTTAGGAATACTTTCCAAAATCAATTGGTAACTTAGGATTAACCCATAGACAAGTCTCGAAAGGTATGCTTAGTAGCATAGTAGGTGACCTGTTTATCAAAGCTTCACATGAGCAAGCTTCCAATCCCTTTTTCCTTTTGTGTTTTTACTAACCAAACCAACGCACACAACCTCCTAGTGTTCGATTAGTTACTTCTGTTTGGCCATCGTTTGAGGATGATAATGATGCTTAAACAAAAGTTTCGTCCTATTAACCTCCAAGTGACTGTCCAAAAGTAACTCATGAATTTGTCTCTATCACTTATCAATAGTCTTTGGAACCACATGCACAATGGTATGCTCTTTTAAATATCTAAATCGCCACCATTCATAGCATCATCCTGTCTTGGTGACTGGTGTAAAATGAGCCATCTTTGAAAATCGCGGGTAATAACAGACTGAAAACTCAGTAATTTGGATGGTGTGGTCATATCAACTCAGATTATCTTTCTTCCCCTGGGTTCCTTGTAACCCTACAATAAAATCCTAAACTCTTCCCAGGATCCCTCTGGTACTGTCAATGATATAAAACCTTGATGAAAGGCTGCCTTGTCCTTTTGACAATAGTGCACATTGACATTATGGCTCAACATCCACAATCATTTTTGGCCAATGAATGTTCTTGTAACATGGTTAGTGTCTTTTGTAATGCCAAAGAGTCCAGCAATAACCTGCCCTCCATGAGCCCTTACTAACCACTCACGTATAGAACACTTATGATCTGCACAATAGATTACCTTTAAAACAAAAACCATCATTAACCAAGGAACTCATAACCCCCTTTGAAAAGGTTTGCGCCTTATTGGTCCAAAATCACCCATCTTGCTGCGTAAAATTGTGTTATCACTCTAAACCCAAGCAACTTAAAATCAAAACCCAAGCACAAGTATTCTCCTTACAAAGCATCAGCACAACATTAAACTTCCCGTTTTGTACTTTGAAGAAAGTGAAAAGATTCAAAAATTCACCCATTTAGCATGTCTTGGATTCAATTTTTGTTGCCTTAATGGTGTGCCTTCAAAGCTTTCCAAAATGATCAGAAATGTAATATAAGTGGTTAGGTCTGTAATATGACTCCAATGATCCAAAGCTCTAATAATGGCAGAGAACTCCCTTGTCATATGGAAATAATCAGTTTAGGCACATTCAACTCTCACTAAATAAGCACATTGGACCTCTTCCCTTGGACTAAAACAGCACCAATTCCACCCCACTTGCGCTCCGCTCTACTCTTCAATGGTCTTAGAGAAAGCTGGTAAGGCGTAGGATAGGCCGTTCAAGAAAGCAACTTTTAATCAATCAAAAGCGCTTGTGCCCCCCTTAGTCCACTCAAACTTTAGGCGTTATCCTTCTTAATGCATTCGTTATAGCAGAACATAGATGAAAAATTCTTCACAAACCTCCTATAGAACGATCTAACCAGAAAAGCACGGACTTCGTCACGTTCTTGGTTGTTTGGCCATGATTTTATAGGCTTCCACTTTAGATGATCCAACAGAACCCCACTTTGGACACAAGACCCCGAACCAAAAAACTCACACTTGTACCATTGAATAACACTTTTCGAGCTAGCATAGATGCTTTTGTCTCGTATATGTCCGCAACACACTCCTTAGATGGCTTAGAGTCATAGACATTAACACTCTTGCTATACAACCAAAATATCATCTAAATAACCTACACCTAAGAACTGTAAAAACTCAATGATGGCTAACCACAACTCAAACCATAATGATCCTAGGTCATTATTTAACCCAAAAGGCATGAATGAACTAACCCATTCATAAGCCCTAGCTTCGTTTAAAAACCTGTTTTCCATTCATCACCTTTCCTTCATTCGAATCTGTGTAACCACTCCTTAAAAATTTTTGAAAACATTGAGATTCCGTAATTCCTCAGCAAATTCATCCAATCTAGGTATAAGGAAACCTATACTTGACGTTATAGTTTAACTACGTAACGCCCTTGAATCAAACACTTCTCACTAAGTCCCATCCTTCTTAGGTACTATTATGTAGGCACAGCACATGGACTCATGCTCTCCTCGCAACAGGTACTCCCTCTCCATTAACTCCTCAATCTGCCTTGTTCCTATCTCCTTTGTCTCCTCTGGATTACATCTATATGCAGGCTTATTAGGAATTTTGAGACCCAGGAATAAGAATCAATTTGATGTTCATCCCTCTTATTGGTGGTAATCCGGTGGGAACTCATAGGAAACACACCTGAAACCCATTCAACATAGTGTTGCAAACCCTAGGAATTTCTGGGGCTTCGTTCTGCTCTCTTTGGCTAACACCCATGTAGACATAGAACTTGTTTTCAACTCCCTTTCTAACCTCCTTTCTCCACCCCACCAACAAAACACCTTTAGAATTACCCATGCATTGTCTTAGTTTAGAATCATCAAGGGTTATGCATAGATTTTTCATTAGGTTTTCTTACGCCAATATAAACATTTGTGTTCTCCCATTAAACTTCACAAAACGTCATATTGCCAAGGTTATACCCAATAATATATGACAAGCATCCATAGGACAAACATCAAAAGTACTTGATCCTATAAATTTAACCAATTTTTAAACACGATCAAGGCTTGTGTTTGTTTACCTTAACATCACTATCTGTGGTTGCTAAGCCAATGTAGTGCTGTAGGTGAGGATGTATCTTTTGTAGAATTGCGAGCTTTCCACCAACACGTAATACTACATTTGTGCAACTTCCAGTAGACTATGATTACATCACAAAGCTTTGCCTTGAACGTTACACCTTGTGAGAAAAATTTATCCCTTTGACTCTCCAAAGGTTTTGCGCACCTTGTGAGTTTGTAATACCCTACGTAACCTAAGGAATGACCTTGTTTTCTGGTTGGAGACTTCCTCTGTTTCTTCCTCATTTTTCATCATCATTTTCCATACTCTTCATCTCCGCTCATCCCCATAACATCTCCTCCTCTTCTGTCAAAAGGCCTTCCCCATCTACCCATTTTCGAGTTGTTTGTAACCCTAGCATTCGGACAATCCCTTTGAATGTGACCTTGCCCTTTACATTGAAACACACACAATGCGTGAATCCTACTTTGGGGCTTTGAAGTGAACTCTTTATCCTTGATGAAAGGGGGGTTTAGTAACCTTATCAAAGTTTTTGGTTTTTGAGGAAAAGTATCTCGCTTTTCTTTAGAATCATAGGTTTGCAGTATGTCTTTGTTTTTGTGCAACTTGTTCTCAACCTTGCTGCTCTCTACTCTACAAACTTCATCAAAGGTCCAATAAGTTGTAATCGACCTTCTCTCCCTTATATTTTCATCTAGACCGCCACAAAACGCGCACTTTGTGGTCCTCCTTCTCTTCTAATCACACAAATCATGATCAATTTCTCAAACTCCACAATTACTCATCAACCGTTTTTCTATCCTTGTTTTAAAGTATCATCTTGATGAATTGTTTTTGTTCGAAATCTTGAGGAACAAAACGTTTCCTCCTCATCCTTTTTTCAATCTAGACCATGAAGATATTTTCGATCTACCTTCTTTCCTCCTTTTTCTTTGTAAACCTCAAGCCATAAACTTGCATAGGAGTGAGTCTTAGTTCCGCCAATTTAATAAGCTTATGACATCTATTCTTTGTAAACGAAAAATCCTTTCAACCCTACGAATCCAATCTAGAAATTTTTTCAGGATCCATACTCCATTAGACTCAGGAATGTTCGAGTTAAGATTTCGACATCATCCCTCATCTTCCCTTATGTTTGTACCTTTGATCTTGGTTCCTCATCGTCACGAAACTTGCTGAGTATCCTTTTTGGTTTACGTCACTCCTCACACTTTCTTGCTCACATTCACTTGATGATGTAGCCCACCTCTGTTTAGATTTGGTAAGGAGTTTCTTGGTAGAAGCCATATGGTTAGGACTTCACTCTAAACGAGCCTTTAACTCGTCAATCTCCTCCTTGCAATACGTGTCCTTTTGTGAGCCAAGCTCAACCCTTCGTGAATCCTTGTGGATTTTCGTTCCCACCTTCTTGAGCCATGATAATTGAATGAACACTTGAGAGTGAATGAATCCTCTCAACGAAAGCAACCAAAGTTGAGGTGAATTTTGTTATAGACAAACGCCACTCACACAAAGAATCTTAGAACTTTCAAATTTGATGAAAGCTATGGCACCCACAATCTCAACGTCTCAAGGGCGAATAAATAGTAGAATTTGATTAAAGCAGAGCAACACCCTCAAATCCTAAGAACTTCCTCACGTGAGATAAAGCAAAGCACCACTCACTCAATTCGAATTCCTCACAAGAAACTCTCAAAATTGTTTACTATTCGTGAAACAAAAGAAAACCGAAACACTTGTGTTTAATCTCTTAATCTGAATTTTATTGATGTAATTTTACCTACCTATGTTATAGGCTAAACATATCACACAATATTTCAAAATCTAAATCTCCTAACTACCTTAGATTATGAATATAACAAACTAGATTAGGATAACAAGAAATCCTAACAAAACCGATACATATCTTGCCCATATATTTTGTAATCTGATTTCTCAGTCTAAATCTTAGATATTTTGCAATCAAATCTAACCACCATATATCCGAATAACAACCTTAGGTTGACAAAGTCAAACAACACAAAACCCCAAATCCCGCCGTTGACAACGTTTGCCCAAACTTCAAAATCTTCCAAAATCGCCTATGCATTGCTTGATTTCTCGTTGATTTTTGTTGGACTTGCGATTTCAAGAACTCTCAAGAAACTCTTCAAGATTCATCTTTATTTCAAGAAACCCTCCATTTTTGTGTTTCTCTGCTTGATTCATCAACCTTGACTCATAAAACTAATCAGAAAAATAACAAACACCATATGGTAAAACACCTATCAATGACGGGGGAAGAAACCCATATAGCTCAACACTTCTAACTACTACTATACTTGCTTTACATTTACGTGAATAGCTTTGTGCATGGTCAACCATGCACACGTAGAAATCCACCCTAGCCAACCCAAGAAGCCTTGTGTCGCCATAAGCCACTAACTCCCCCATGGTTGCTTCTTGTTTTCCCCTTCAATCAAACCCAAACCCTCGAAGTTTTGCTCATTGATATGCGTATCAACCCAAGCACTGACACAATGTAGTAGGTACCACCCTGCAAGTATCGAAGTCATAACATTAACAACAATCACTATGTGCATGGTAAGTTTTTATTTGTTTCGCTAATATACTTAACTTAGGAAGATGACATCTGCTTATCCTTTCGACAGTGGATACGTGGCCGCCTGAGTATTTGATCCAAGATCAGGTGTCATTAAGTATGATGTCTTCAACTTTGGCGTACTTATATTAGAGATTTATAAGATCGGCCAAAGGTTTAGCCTCTTGCTTTCAAAATTGGAGAAAAATAAGAAAGCCTATTAACTTTTGTGAGTGAAATCATACATTTATGCTGCACTATTTTGCTAAACACATTAGCTAACTTAAACCAAACCTTTTTAATAATGGAATTTTAATATCATACAGGCTTGGAAGTTGGAAGAATTGGCTAGAAGGCAATGCATGGTGTCTTGTAGACCCTGCACTATCTTCTGTATCAAGTACACGAAATACTGAGATGCATACACATTGGTTTATTGTGTGTCCAAAACATGGTTGACAGACTTATTGTATCATCGGTTTCTCTTATGCTAAATCTCTTCCCAATGGATCTCGAAAATCCTTCACACCTATCTTTTTTTAGACAAAACCCCTTTCTTCTAAATGCGCCTTCACAAGGAAATACCTCAGAGTAATCTAGTAGCAGAACAAACTCAAAGAATGACCTTACTGTGACAGAAATCTACGAGCGATAATAGAGGTGCTTATTAGGACCACACTAGAGTATATACAATGCCTATATGGCTTCAGTCTAAGTATATTTCTTGAAGATGCTCAAGCATAAGCTTAACAATTGGTTTTTTAAACATGAGAACAGGAAATAGGGGAGAAAGCGGAAAGGTAATTAAACAGGCTAGTAATCTTGTTAGGTTTGTCCTGATAATAAACTTTCTTCATGCAAATAATATTTTTTCGATGAAAGGTTCAAAGCTTTTAAGCATTATTATTTCTTATGAAAAGCGCAAAAATTTAGTATGAGACAAGTTGATAGTTAATCAAATTTATTAGCTACATGACTTGTATCTTCTGTGCTAACTTTTGGAAATTGCTTTCTTTTCTGATATAATTATTAAGTTAGAAAATTTAGACACATAAACTCAAAATGACAACTTGATCTGCTGTGTAGTTAGTTACATCGTCGTTCCTTCCATAAATAAAACAAACGAAGCCTATATACAAAAAATGTGTTTACTTAACCAAGAAAACTACATTTTAAAGTTGTTTTATTGACGCGATCAGTTGAAAATTAGATACGACTATCTGTATATGATGGTGTCAAATTGTAGAGTTTCATTTTCGATGTTTCTACATGCATAAATTGACATAATGACTTTTTTTCCTCAAAAAAGAAGGCAAATAATCTTTGGCTGGAAAATTTCCCCAGAAGTACCTTATAATATCATGAGTAAAAGTATGCAACAAATGTAGCTACATCTGTTTGGTAAAAGTTTTCTGCTCAGACAAAAAACATGTAACAATATCTTTCAAGGCAATAAAATTACTTACATATCTATATCAACAATATCTACCTAAAACCATTTCGATCTTTCTTCCCCGGAAAACCAGCACTAGTACAAAATGTTATTGATCCCTTAATAATTGCACAGTAGCATTCTTAGATTACAGTGAAGCTCATAATTACGGTTAGAAGCATGCAATGACATCATCGAGGAAACAATTAATTTCAGAGGATAAAGCATTTGTTACCCAATTAAATTACTAGGACTACAGACCAGATGAGTGATTTGCATATTCCTGTACCAATGCTCCAAAAAGTGATGGCCTCTCGAGTAACCTTGTAGGAGAATCAAATTCTTTCGCTTTTCCTGTCAACAGAAATATTTTTTCAACAACCCATTAATATGTGAATATGTGAATTATGGAATGTAGTAAGAAGTGGGTAGAGACGTCAAAAAAAATCAATAAGAAACAACGAATTAAAGAACAAAACAACAGTTAAAACCCTCAGAACACAATTAAAATCACAAAATCGAAAATAGTTTATCGAAAATCAATTCAATCAATCAAATCATAGAGACGTCAAAAAAATCAAAACCCTAGAATTCAAACAAAATTGAAGAAGTTCGAAACTCAAAATTTAATGTAAAAAAAAAATTAATTCCTTTGAACCCTAGCAAAACAGTTTGAAATTAAAACTATAGATTATACTGAGATTAAATTGAATCTGAACCCTAGCTTAAAATTGAAATTGAAATTAAAATACCGCAGCAAAACAGTTCGAATCTAAACCCTAGCTTCGGGATTGAATGGCGAAGAAATTGAATGGTGTTGTTGGTGATTGCCGGCGTTTACTCCGGCGAGTTCACCGGCTGCTGTTAGTCTAGTGATTTCTCCGGTGACGGCGTCTCCAGTTGATTCGCCGCCGGATTCTCCAAGAGATGCGAGTTGAGAGGTGAGAGTTGCGAATTGGTGAGTGAGAAATGAGAGGTTGAGAGTTGAGAGTTGAGAAGTTGTGAGTGAAAATAAAAACACATAATTTATCGAATTATTTTATTTTATCAATTGTATCGTTTTTTTAAAAACGACACTAATGTCTTTCTATTTGTATCGTTTTTCAAGAAAACGATACTAATAGAAACACATTAGTGTCGTTTTGGCAAACAAATGATACTAATAGCAGTTATTAGTATCATTTTTTTTAAAACAATACTAAAGGGGCGTTACTAATGGTCATTTTTCTACTAGTGGCTACTGTGTTTTTGAAAATTGATTTGAGGTTAGGGTACCATCAATTGAGGATTGTTAATGAGGATATACCAAAAACTGCTTTTCGCATTAGGTATGGACACTATGAGTTCACTGTTATGCCTTTTGGGTTAACCAATGCACCACCAATTTTTAAGGATCTAATGAATAGAAAATTTCCAACGGTTTTTGGATAACTTTGTGGTCGTTTTCATTGATGACATCTTAGTGTATTCTAAGAGTAAGGAAGAACATGTGGAACATTTGAGGACAATCTTGATGACATTAAGGGAGAATGAGCTGTATGCTAAGTTCTCGAAATGTGAGTTCTGGTTGGAGAAAGTAGCATTTTTGGGACATATTGTGTCTAAAGAGAGAGTTGAAGTAGATACAGCCAAAATTAAAGCAGTTAAGGAATGGCCTACATCTAAGAATGTAACGGATGTGCGGAGTTTCTTAGGGTTAGGAGGTTACTATAAGAGGTTTGGGAAAGACTTTTCGAGGATTGCTAAACCCATGACTTCGTTAATGAAGAAAGGCTGTAAATTTGAGTGGAGTAGTAAGTGTGAAGAGGCATTTCAGACCTTGAAAGAGCATTTGACTACAGCTCCAGTGCTAACCTTGCCAGATGGAAGTGACTCTTATGATGTATATAGTGATGCTTCTAAAAATGTTTTGGGATGTGTGTTGATGCAAAGTAGAAAGGTGATAGCTTATGCTTCGAGGCAATTGAAACCATATGAGGTTAACTACCCTACTCATGATCTAGAGTTAGCAGCAATAGTGTTTACTTTGAAAATATGGAGACGTTATTTGTATGGGATGAACTGTAGGATATACACAGACCACAAGAGTTTAAAGTACTTTTTCACTCAGAAGGACTTAACTATGAGACAAAGGAGATGGCTTGAATTGATCAAGGATAATGACCTAGATATCCAGTATCATGAAGGGAAAGCCAATGTGGTAGCTGATGCTCTAAGTCGTAAGACAAAACATGGAGTGAAGACCTTGGTGGTTGCTAATGAACTATGTAAGGACATAGAGAGATTGAGTTTGGAAATAGTGAAGGAGGGAGAGTTGGAAGGAATTCTTTGTAATCTTAGTATCCAATCAACAATACTCGAGGAAATTAAGAGGAACCAGGAAGGAGATGAGAAACTAGACAGAATTAAGGAAAAGTTAAAAGCAGGAAAGCCTATGGATTCAAGATTCATGAGGATGGAAGTTTAAGGTATAAAGGGAGGTGGTGTGTACCACAGAAATGCGAGGATTTGAAACAAATAATCATGGAGGAGGGTCATAATACCTCGTATTCAGTGCATCCTGGAGGCGATAAACTGTATAAGGATTTAATGAAGATATATTGGTGGCCTAGGATGAAGAGACAAGTGGCTGAATTTGTGAGTAAATGTCTTACTTGTCAAAAGGTTAAATTTGAGCATAAGAGACCTCAAAGAGAAGTCCAACCACTTGAAATACCAGGATGGAAATGGGATTGCATTTTGATGGACTTTGTGACTTGGTTACTGAAGTCGAAAATCAGAATGATACCATATGGGTAGTGGTGGATAGACTTACTAATTCAACAGTGTTTATATCCATGAAAGAGACATGGAAAATGGAACAACTTCCAAAGGCTTACATAAAACATGTTGTGAGGCTATATGGAGTTCCAAAGGATATCGTGTCGGATAGGGACTCTAGGTTTCTTTCAAAATTTAGGAAAAGTGTTAAGGAGAACTTTGGTACGGCATTGAAGATGAGTACAACATTCCATCTAGCAAGTGATGGACAAACAGAGAGAACGATACAAACCTTAGAGGACATGCTAAGGGCTTGTGTAATGGACTTTCTAGGGAATTGGGAGGATCACTTGGATCTCATTGAGTTTTCATACAACAATAGTTACCATGCAAGTATTGGCATGGCACCTTTTGAGGCTTTGTATGGAAGGAAGTGTAGGAGCCCTTTGTGTTAGAATGACATAAGTGAGACAGTGATTCTAGGACCTCAATTAATAGAGGAAACCACCGAGAAAATTAGAGTAATACAAGCAAAGATTCAACCAACACAAGATAGACAAAAGTCCTATGCGGATCAAAAACGCAAAGAAGTCGTGTTTGAAAATGGCGATAAGGTGTTACTTAAGGTATTACCAATGAAAGGGGTAATGAGGTTTGGAAAGAAAGGAGAATTTAGCCCAAAACACATAGGACCCTATGAGATCTTGTAAAGGGTTGGAAAGGTAGCTTATAAGTTAGCACTACCAATGGAATTGAGCAAAGTTCACATTGTTTTTCATGTGACTCAACTAAGGAGGTATACGCCAGACAAGTCACATGTGTTACAACCTGAAACAATAGTGTTAGACCAAAGGTTGACCTATGAAAAGAGACCAATTAAAATCCTAGACAGTAAGGTCAGAGATAGTCGTAGAAAGAGTGTCAAAATAGTGAAGGTCTTGTGGTCTAACCAAGAAACCGAAGAAGCTACTTGGGAAGCTGAAGATTTGATGAGAGAATAATACCCAGAACTATTTCAGGTTAGTAGTAGAGTTACGGGGACGTAACTCGATTCTTAATGGGGGTAGAAAGCAACTTGTTTTTCGCGCGTTTTTACCCTTAATGTTGCAAGTTTTTATGAGTTTCCATGACTTTTTAGTAAGAAAGTTTTATGTTTGTCTACAAAAGTTGTCAAGTAAGTGTCTATAGTCTACAAGAAAGTTCAAAGTAAATGTAGTCTCTATTCAAATTCCATACACTAATCTACACAAAGTTTCGGGACGAAACTTCTTTTAAGGGGGGGGGGGGTAGACTATAATACCCCACGTTTTCACGTATTTTAAGAAAGTGTTCTTGTATTTTATTCGTATAATTTTAATATTTTTATAAGAAAAAAAATAAATATGTCGATGAGCATTTTAAATAAATAGAAATTAATAATAATAAAATAAATATAATAACAAATAAGTTTTGTTTGAAAGTAGTTTTTGTGTTCATAATTAATATTTTATGTTTTCAAAATATTTTAAAAGACTTCTAAAAAAAATAGAATTTTCAAAGGTTTCCTAATTTATTTTGAGGCAAGGGCCTAAAGGTAATTTCCACTTGTTAGGATTAGTATGGGTTTTTCCAAATCCTACTTTGGGGCCTATAAATACCCCTTAAAACCCAAAATGTCAGATTTCTTGCTCATACTAGTCATTAGGATTTAAAAAATATAAAGAGAAGAGAGAAAAAAAGGGGCTTGTGATTTCCGAAAAAAAAAAACTGTAGTTGTGCAGTTTGGGAAAATTTTTTTTTTTGGATTGCCTCGGGATCCATGCCAGCCGGACCCCCTTCGCTACCACCGCCGGCCACCGCAACCACCGCCGGCCGCCGCTGCCACCTCCTCCCCTTTGTTATTTTTTCGAACCTCTTTTAAAAAAAAATTTCAACTTCTTTCTTTTTGATTCAATCTTGCAAATTCATGTTCTTACTTGATGAGTTCCTTGAGATGAAATAAAAATAAGAGAAAATAACCCGATTAGTAGAAATTAAACAATTGCCTCCCCGACAACGGCGCCAAAATTTGGTCGGGACAGCAATATACCTATAAAAAATAACCTACTACTCTAATTACGTAGACATGGAAGTAGGGATCGTATCCACAGGGAAGCAAGTAATTCTACTAACTCTAAAAAGCTACTCTGCCGTAAGGGGCGTTTGAATTTTGGGTTTTGACTAAAAAGTTGACTACTATAGGAACGAAATTAAGCACAATAAATAACTCTATAACTAAACCTAGAACGATGGTTCACCAAAGATCAACCAATGAATTGCAACATGGTTAGTTAATCGATTATTGACTTCCTGAACTAAGGTCCACTAATTCTCTCAAATCTAGTCTCCTTCAAAACTCCTCTAATAGCTCTCGCTCACTTAGACTAGTTTTGCCTATTGTCCCTGTGATCTAATTGTGGTAATCTTACCTCTCGGTATTGATTTCGACAATATAAGACTAACAATTAAACCTGGCTAGTATTTAATTGAAAGCAATATAATTGACAACAGGAATTCAAGAACATCAACATTGAAATAAATAATCATGAACAAAACATAAGGAACAATCCGTAGATCCCCTAGCTCTAGAAAGGAAACTACTCACACATGATAGAATTTAATGAAACTAAATCAATAAAGGAAAATAAAACTATAAACATAATTGTAACTAATAAATTAACAACAATTAATAAACTAAATCTAGAACAAGAAACTAGGGCATAAAAGAATAAGAAAACTAAAACTAAAAACATAAACTAAAACTAAACATGAATTAAACGAACTAGAATTAAAGATTGAATAGAAACCTGAACTTTTTATTGAATTGAAAGAAAGATGAACATGCGAGTATTTTCCTAGAGAGAGAAAGTGAATTCTAAAAGCCCTAATAATAATGAAAGCGTGCTTAGGCTTGTAAATGAGAATTCTATATATACATAAGCCAAAACAAGTCGGAATCCCTCGAAATACGCATAAAAGTCAATCCGGCTGGGCACTCAGGCGAAACCACATCGATCCGAGCGAAACTACTTCCATCCGGGGAATCACTTAGTGACTCCCGGGGTCTTCTCGCTCGATCGTTTACTTAAAACCTCGACTTCTTTCGCTACAACTAAGTTTCAATTCCCACCCTTACTCTCTTTTGGCTTCTTTAAAGATAGTAAAGGCCCTCTACTAATCATCAAGTGCCGAATATCATGCGAAAATCGACACAAAAGCACCAATTCCTACGTTACTTAACAAACTGAAACACAAGACACTAAACGCAACCAAATTAGTAGAATAGGCTTAAAAGACGATTGTTAGAGCCAAAAAATATGCAAATTAGCAGGTGGAACATTTGAAAACATTTCTGATGACACTAAGGGAGAATAAGTTGTATGCTAAATTCTTGAAATGTGAATTTTGGTTTGAGAAAGTCGCATTTTTGGGAAATTTTGTGTCAAAAAAGGGAGTTGAAGTAGATCCAGCCAAGATCAAAACAGTGAAAGAGTGGCCTACACCTTGGGTTTAGCAGCGTATTATAGGAGGCTTGTTAACAACTTTTCGAGGATCGCTAAGCCGATGACGTCGTTAATGAAGAAGGACTGTAAGTTTGTTTGGAGTGATAAGTGTGAGGAAGCATTTCAGTCTAAAGGAGCATTTGACTACGACTCCAGTGCTGACTTTGCCAGATGGGAGTGGTTCTTATGAAGTGTATAGTGATGCTTTCAAAAATGGTTTGGGATGTGTCTTAATGCAAAATATAAAGAAGATTGTGCATGCTTCGAGACAGTTGAAGCCATACAAAGCAAACTATCCAACCCATGATCTCGAGCTAGCGGCTATCGTGTTTGCTTTGAAGGTATGGAAACACTACTTGAGTGGGGTGAAGTGTAGAATCTACACATATCACAAGAGCTTAAATTACTTTTTCACTCAAGAGGATTTGAACATGCAACAAAGGAGATGGCTTGAATTGATCAAGGACTATTATTTAGATATCCAATACCATGAAGGGAAGGCCAATGTGGTAGCGGGTGCTCTAAGTCGTAACACTAAGCATGGAGTGAATGCTCTAATGGTCACTGATGAACTGTGTAGAGCCATGAAGAGAATGAATTTGGAGACAGTGAAGGAGAGAGAGTTGGAAGGAATACTTTGTAATCTTAGTGTTTGACCAACAGTGTTTGAGGAGATTAAGGAGAACCAGGATGGAGATGTGAAGCTGGATTGAATAAAGGAGAAATTAAAGGCAGGAAAGGCTATGGACTTCAGAATCCTTATATATGGAAGTTGAGGTATAAAGGAAGGTGGTGTCTACCACATATATGTGAAGATTTCATGGAAGATTATGCAGGAAGGTCATAATATACCATACTCAGTTCATCTTGGAGGTGATAAATTGTATAAAGATTTGAAAAAGGTATATTGGTGGCCTAGGATAAAAGAGGAAGTGGCTAGATTCGTGAGTAAGTGTCTTACTTGTCAAAAAGTGAAATTTGAGCATAAAAGGCCGCAAGGAGAAGTTCAACCACTTTAAATACTAGGATGAAAGTGGGATTTCATATCAATGGATTTTGTAACCTACTTGTCAAAGTCGAGGAATCAAAATGATACCATATGGGTTGTGGATGATAGGCTTACTAAGTCAGCGGTATTTATACCGATGAAGGAGACTTGGAGGATGGAACAACTTGCAAAGGCTTACATAAATCATGTTGTGAGGCTACATGGAGTTCTAAAGAATATCGTGTTAGATAGGGGTTCTAGGTTTCTTTCGAAATTTTAGAAAAGTGTCCAGGAGAATTTACGTACAACATTGAAAATGAGTACAGCTTTCCATCTAGCAACTGATGGACAAACAGAGAGAACCATACAAACTTTGGAGGACATGCTGAGAGCTTGTATAATGGATTTTCAAGGGAATTAGGAGGATTGTTTCGATTTGATTGAGTTCTCATATAACAATAGCTACCATGCAAGTATTGGCATGGAACCTTTTGGAGCCCTATATGGAAGGAAGTGCAGAAGTCCCTTATGTTGGAGTGACATAAGTGAGACAGTAATTCTAGGACCCCAATTGATCGAGGAAACTACCAATACGGTAACAGTGATACATGCAAAAATTCAAGCAGCACAAGATAGACAAAAATCTTATGCGGACCAAAAGCTTAAAGAGGTTGTGTTTGGAGTAGGTGATAAGGTGTTACTTAAAGTATCACCAACGAAAGGTGTAATGAGGTTCAGAAAGAAGGGAAAATTGAGCCCAAAATAGCTTGGAACCTATGAGATCTTGCAAAGGATTGGAAAGGTCACCTACAAGCTAGCATTACCAACGGAGTTGAGCAAAGTTCACAATGTCTTTCATATGTCTCAACTAAGAAAGTATTTGCCCGATGAATCACATGTGTTGCAACCGGAAACGCTAGAGTTAGACCAAAGTTTAACCTATGAAGAGAAGCCAATTAAAATACTCGATAGTAAGGTTCGGGATACTCGTAAGGAAAGTGTCAAAATAGTCCAGGTGTTGTGCTCTAACCAAGAAACCGAAGAAGCAACATGGGAAGCAGAGGATATGATGAGAGAAAAGTATCCAGAGCTATTTTAAATAAATTTAATGAAAATCTAATTTTCAGTGGTATTGCTTCATGAACACGTCTTAAAACATACTCGATTTCCCACGTTATATTTGATTTTTCCATTATGTTTTCTTGAAAGTAGATTAAATAAACTTTACAAATCATATTCGCTTGTCTTCCAGCTGCAATTCAAATGCCTTTGAAAAATCTAGCAAATCGGACAAACCATATAAACCAAAAACTAATATCCTTCATGAAAATAAAAAATGTCAAGAAGTCTTCAAAATCAAATCTTTTAATCAATTTTCCTTCAAGAATATGATCATAATGCATTATATACCAATTATAACGAAAAATAAACCCTAAATCTCTTAATTCATGCATGTTTTCTGGATCGGAAAAATGGATTCTAATAATCCCACCTTTCACACATTTGAAAATAACAATCCCACCTTTTGGTTATCTCACAACAGTCCCACCATTACTTTTATTTTTCTTTTATTGGTCCTTTTAACCGGTAACCTGAACTTCAGGTTACCTTATTTTAATTTTTTGTTTTTATTTGTTTTTTTAATTAATGAACCTGATTAAAAAAAAAATAATTAATTTACAATTATTATCAATATCAATAATTCAATTATAAGTTTCAATTTTTTTTCTCTTCTTTCTTTCTTCCCTCCATTGTAGGTGTCTCATGTTACAACTATCCCACCACCATAACTGCCACCACAACCACTTGCACTATACCCCAATGTACTTCTACCATACCACCTACACCACCCAAAAAACCACTCACTAGAATCACAACCCTACCGACACTATTCGAGCCCCACCTAAACCCACCACCTATAATTTTGAGCCCCACCACAAACGAGTCACAACCAGCCACTAACCTCTAACACCACCACTACTACAAAGTACAAACCTACAACCTCCAATTTGAACACCTAATTCAAACACCAACCGAACCCTCAAATGAACACAAAAAACCCAAAAAGTTATGAAAATCCCAAATTTGAACAAATAGATTCAAACACAAAAAACCTCAAGTTCTTAAACTCGAAGCTAGTTCAAGAAAATGAGCCCCAAAAACCAAAATTTTTAGTAGAAAAACCCCTAAATTTGAACAAATTCGAAGCCCCAACTCCCCAAAATCGAGCAAGCAAAAAAAAACCATCAATCCCAAAAAGCACTGCTAAAACTGATTGCTAAAACTTTCACTAACATTCCATATAATTTCAAGGTAGTAATTCATGTTAATTGAGTTTGAGTGATGGTGGTGGGTTTTTTTCGGGAGCGAGTGCTGGTGGGTTAGGATAATTTGGGGTTATGGTGGTTTAGTTTTTTTGGCGTCGGGGGGTGTGGTGGTGGTTGGTGAAATTATTTGGGTTGGTGGTTGGTGAATTTTGGGTTGACGAACTGATGGTGAATGGGAGAATAAGGGAATTGTCTTTTTTATATAAAAAAATATAATAATTAAAGGAAGAAGGAAATTAGGTTTTGGAGAAGGGATTTTTTTTTAATAAAAAAAACACTCCGCCAATCAGATAATGCCACGTATATAGACAACCTGCTAATTAAGGTGCTAACCGGATAAGGACCATTAGATGAAAATAAGGTATAAAGGTGGGACTATTGTGAGATAGCCAAAAGGTGGGACTGTTATTTTCAAATGTGTGAAAGGTGGGATTATTAGAATTAATTTTTCCTTCTGAATTGACAAAATTCAAATTCACAATCAAAAGGCAACACATAAAACTGTAAAATTTAACAAAAAAATGAAATTCAAACTTCATGTGAATAAGTAACTCATCTTCCTCATCATATATAAACACCAACGGCACTAGAAATACGCAAATTATAGTAGAATTAGCTTTAAATTAAAGAGTTAAGATCATGTTCTTTCGGTCTGAAATTTTGGCACTTTAGTTTAATTCAATTCTTCAATTCATTTCATCTTAGCTTATTTCAGATCCATGCAATTCATTTCAGTTAATCTCCATTACAATTATTACTTCATTTCAGTCCACTTCAGTTCAATTCATCTTACTGCACTTCAATTCAATTTAGTTCAGTTCAATTCAGTTCAGTGCAGCTTAGTTCAATTCAGTTCAATTCAATTCAATTCAACTCCTTTTAGTTCAGTTCAATTCAATTCAGTTCTGTTCACTTCAGCTACTTTTTAGTCCAAAAGAACAGTGCCTAAGTTAGAGTTAAATCCAACAACAAAAAGGACTAAAACACTAACATTGAACACATTTAGGGTCTGTTTACTTCAATTTAATTTCAGTTTAGTTCAATTCAGTTCAACTCTTTTCTTATATTAGTAATTTATTTCGTCCTAATATATTATTTTGTTCATATATATTATTTTGTTCGTACCTCATAGTATTTTTGTTCATAATATTATCATTATTTTGTACTAGGCTTTATTTTGTTCATAATATCAGGCCTTGTTTTTTTTGGACTGAAACGTAGCTGAACTGAACTAAATTGAATTGAACTGAACTGAAGTTGACTTAAATGAAGTAGTAATCATAATGGAGATGAGCTAAACTGAACTAAATTGGAAATGAACTGAATTGAACTGAAATGCCAAAAATTTCATTCCAAAAGAATAAGGCCTTATTAATGTGTTTATAAGATTTTTTTAAAACATTAATTATTATTGTTTTGTTTCATATATATATATATATATATATATATATATATATATA
>PYUH01000001.1:516997-536947 GCA_016808085.1 Suaeda aralocaspica
ATTTATTTCGTCCTAATATATTATTTTGTTCATATATATTATTTTGTTCGTACCTCATAGTATTTTTGTTCATAATATTATCATTATTTTGTACTAGGCTTTATTTTGTTCATAATATCAGGCCTTGTTTTTTTTGGACTGAAACGTAGCTGAACTGAACTAAATTGAATTGAACTGAACTGAAGTTGACTTAAATGAAGTAGTAATCATAATGGAGATGAGCTAAACTGAACTAAATTGGAAATGAACTGAATTGAACTGAAATGCCAAAAATTTCATTCCAAAAGAATAAGGCCTTATTAATGTGTTTATAAGATTTTTTTAAAACATTAATTATTATTGTTTTGTTTCATATATATATATATATATATATGTGAGCAAGGATCCACTAAAAACCTTAACTTTGCTAAAAACCGTGAAAACCACAAAAAGGGGTACATAGAAGATTTAAAGCGGTACATATTAAGATTAAAGTGGTATAGGTACATTTACAACAACTTTTATATATATGAAAGAGGATCATGTGAAAACTGTTTTCACCGTGCAGACCACAAAAAAAAGGGTACAATAGAGGTATAAAGGGTACACGTACTACATTGATGACATTTCCATAAATAATAAAAAAAATTGCTATAAATGTACCTATACCACTTTAATCTCAATATGTAACGCTTTAAATCTTATATGTACCTCTTTTTTGTGGATTTCACGGTTTTTAACAAATTTAAGGTTTTTAGTGGACCCTTTCTCTATATATATACTACAAACCTTAAGTTTGCTAAAAACCGTGAAAACCACAAAAAGGGGTACATATAAGATTTAAAGAATTACATATTGAGATTAAAGTGGTATAGGTACATTTACAACAATTTTTTTTATTATTTATGAAAATGTTATCAATGAAGTACGTGTACCCTTTATACCTCTATTGTACCTTTTTTTTGTGGTTTTCACGGTGAAAACATTTTTCACATGATCCTCTTTCTATATATATATATTTAGGCTATAACTTTCATGAAAAAAAATTATGAAACTGGCATTCAGGAAATGAAACAAAAATGTAAGTATATTATCATTCAGACAAATATGAAATAACACATAAGTGAATTACCATTCACAAAGATATGAAACTACTACATATGTAAATGTATTAATGATTTTTGTTTTATAAAATATAAAATACAAATAAGGAGATATTTTATATCAAAATTATTACTATATCATTACTGCATATTTAAAAATCATTAATATTCCATAGTTAAAAATCATCAATCCTTAGTTAATTCAGTGTTAGATATCAATAATCATAGTTAATCCATATTTAAAAATCAAAATCTATAAAAAATCATAATAAAAAATTATTAATAGTTAAAAATCATTACACCATTAATAGTCCAAAGTTAAAAAATATTAATACATACAAAAACCTTTCACTTCAGTTCTGTACAGTTCAACTCCAATCATTTCCGTTCAGTTCAGTTCAATTATTTTCGGTAAATGCAAACTGACTCTTTTTACTCTCGCTTCCTTCCAACATCTTTATTCATCCAAATTTCAACTTTGCCCAAAGTAATCAACCAAAAAGGACGTAAAACCAAAGAAATTGAAATAAGCACTTCAATGATAAAAAAGAAATTATCCTCAACGGAACTACATGAACTCATTAATCGTCAGCAATTGCTAAATCTTCCGACAAAATCTACTCCATGATCGTTCACTTGTTCTGGTTGTGTATGAATTTACTGATGGTGGTCAACAATGAGATGGTTGGTAAACTTTCTTTATTAAACAAAAGTAGCGCTCAAAGGGTGCGTAGTATAATATTTTATTTTATAGTTTATATTATTTAACAAATGATAATGTTTATCCGAAAATATTGTTGAGATAATTTCATTCATTTTATTGTACACATTTTTATATGATCTAATACTTTGATCTCGAAAATAGATTGACTATTATTCTCCATTCCAATATTCCTACACACCATTCGTCGGATTTACGGAGTAGTATCATTAGTCATTTATACATGTTTGAGACTTATAGTGATGACATGTTGATTTCATCCACTTATAAAAACAAAATTAATATTTCACCTAAATTAATCAACTTCTACACTTTCCCTACACAATTGAATATTATATTAACAAAAATGTTAACCAATGATGCACCATCAGTAAAGATTAATCAACAATAACACAAACATTAGAGTTCTAAAGATGCAAAAAAATTAACTTTTGTTGATGAATTTTTTAAAGTATAATCTAATATATATATAAAGTTACAATCCTACGATGGGTATCAAAAATATTAAAAGTAGGAAAAAAAGGGAAATATAGTAGAAGAGAGAGAAATTATACAATAAGCTATTACGTTCTTCTTTGCAAGAGTATTCACCAAAATTTCAAACGGAAATTCTTCAATCTATGCATGATATTCAATCGAATATTCTTCAATCTATGCATAATATTCAATCGAAAATTCTTCAATTTGCATAATTTGAAGATTAATTCAGCTGTTTTTTTCCAATAATGTGAATATTATCTTTTTGAATTGAGGTAATTTTAGGTTTTTGTAATTTTGATGTTGTTCTACAATAAGTTATTAAAACGATTTACTATTTTCTTTAGTTAATTTAAGAATAAAGTTGTAATGAAGTGGTTTTATAAGGTTATTAGGATTTTATAGGTGAGTGTACACTTTTATTACGTATTGTTTTTCGTTTGATTAAATGCAACTGTTATTCAAAGTTTTGTTTAAGTTATTCAATGAGCACCACTTCAAAATTTAAATGTAGCACTTTCAAAACATTTTTTGCTTTCTTGATAGCAAAATAGTCTTAGAGCTCAAAATTATAATATCTTAGGTCTAACAGATAAAAAATGCTTATTTTATTCAATATGTGCCACTTTTTTTGGTCAGATGTACACTCTTTAGAATTTTTCAGTTGACAGATAGCACATAATTTAAAATTTTGTGTTGTTCGATATGTACCACATTTGAATTTTAATACCACTTTCAGAAAAGTTTTTGCTTTCTTGATAGCAGAGTAGTATTGGACTTCAAATTTGTAATATGTTAGTTCTAACAGATGACAAGTGCTTATGTTTTTTCAATATGTACCACTTTTTTGGTCAAATGTACACCCTTTAGAATTTTAAGTTGGTAGATAGCACAAAGTAGTGTCGCTAAATATGTACCATTTTCCCTAA
Organism: Suaeda aralocaspica; assembly: GCA_016808085.1. Taxonomy (NCBI): domain Eukaryota; kingdom Viridiplantae; phylum Streptophyta; class Magnoliopsida; order Caryophyllales; family Amaranthaceae; genus Suaeda; species Suaeda aralocaspica. Next base: position 520,207 of record PYUH01000001.1, read on the forward strand.
TTGTAGCGCTTTTATGTTATAGGAATATGGAACCTCATACTCATTACAAATTGGTACCTCAAGCACATATATGGATGCTTCAACTCCTACCAATCCTATTGATCAAACTACGAAGACAATGAGTTACACTACTCCTGATAAGTTAGTATTTTATGTGTATTTTACCCCTTGTCACGGGTCATTTTTAGCTCTAACGTGGCTCTTTTGAGCCGTTTCTACTAACTTTTGCTATTTCGAGTGTTTTTTGTATTCTTTACGTAACGATATTTTGCAGGAATTGATGATTATCGTTGTATGCCGAGCTATTTGAAGCATTTGAAGAATTGGTAGAGGGTTTGAAGTCATTTGGGAAGCCTTGCTAGAGATTAGGAAGTACCAAAAAAGCATTAAAGAAGTAATGAGAGGGAAACAAGCGAGATAAAAAAAATCAAAGAACGAGCCCCCCTAGCAGTCAGCCCGAGTCGATCGCCGTGCGCCCGTGTGGAGGGTGTTTTGCCTGGGTCACTCGGGCAAGCCGCTCCGAAGGCCTTTTCTCCAATTTTCTCTTATTTCGGGCCTTAGTATATATATCTTTTTACTCCTAGTAACTTGTACGCCATCATAATTATACTTTCTAATATCCTAAGCTTTAGTTTCTCTCTCAAAGTTGTTAAACACTTTCAATCATTCAATTAATACAATTCAGGTTTTTCATTCAACTTTTCTTTTATTGTTATTTAATTTATGTTATTAGTTTATGTTTTTGTTTTAATTATTGTTTCTAGTTTTATAGTTTTAGTTTTAGTTTTTATTACTTGTTTAGATTTATTTTTCATGCCCTAGTTTTATGTTCTTGTTTTCTTTAGTTTATTTTGATTAGTTTATTAGTTTTTAATTATATTGTTGGTTTTATTTTCTTTTGCTGATTTGTCTTCTATGTTTTTAGTTATGTGTGAGTAGTTCCTTTTCTAGGGCTAGGGGATCCATGAATTAGCTTTAAAGTTTTGTTTGATGATTAATTAATATAATTTTTAGTATTTCTGAATTTCTATTGTCAGTTTATATTGCTTTCAATTAAATTGTGGTCAGGTTTGATTGTTAGTTTCATATTGTCAAAATCAATGCCGAGACGTAAGATTACCACAATTAGATTAGAGGGATAATTGGCAAAACGAGTCTAAGTGAGCCAGGGCCATTAGAGGAGTTTTGAAGGAGTCTAGATTCGAGAGAATTAGTGAGCCTTGATTCAGGAAGTCATTAATTTGTTAATTGATTGTTATTCAATTCATTGATTAAGGGTCTGTTTACTTCAGCTTAATCAGTTCAGTTCAGCTCAGGTCAGTTAAGTTCAGTCTGTTCAGCTCCGTTTAGTTCACTTCAGCTCTTCTTTTATTTTGCTATTTATTATTTTTGCTAATTAATTTGTTCCTAATATTATTTGTTTGTAAAATTATTATTATCATTATTATAATTATTATTATATATATTATAATATTAATAATTATTATTATTATTATTATTATTATTATTATTGTTATCATCATCATCATCATCATCATCATTATCATTATTGTACGTTATTATTATTGTTATTGTTATTGATATTGTTATTGTTATTATTGTTATTATTATTGTTATTATTATTATTATTATTATTGTTGTTGTTGTTGTTGTTGTTGTTGTTGTTGCAGCTGTTGTTGTTAACAAAAATATTATTATACTACATAAGTGGATTACCATTTGCAAAAAATATCAAGATGTACTACTGGTTTTTATTTCATAAAATATAAATTACCAATAGGCGTTTTTTTTTTGTTTAAAAAATATTAGTAGATCAATATCAAAATTATTACTATGTCATTACTCCATAGTAAAAAATCATTAATTATCCGTAGTTAAAAATTAATAATCATAGTCAATCCAATAAAATTCATAGTAAACAAATCAGTAAACATAATTAAAACCAATAGTTAAAAAAATAATCAATAATCAATAGTTAAAAATCACTAATCAATAATCAATAGTTAAAAATCAATAATCCATAATTAAAAATCAGTAATCCATAATAAAAACTTTCAGTTCAATTCAGTTCAGCTGCAATCAATTCAGTTAAGTTCAATTCAGTTCAGCTTAGTTCATTTCAGTTCAGCTGCAATCAGCTGAAGTAAACAGTCCCTAATTTGCGGTGAAGCGATGTCCTACGCTTAGTTTATTGATATATTTTCGTGATTAAATTCTTGTTTTAGTACTCCCTCCGTTTCTAAATGTTTGATACATTTGGAATCTTTACACTATTCATAAGATGAGAGAATCTTTCAAATTACTTTCGATATAGAAACCATAATACGGTCATATGAGATCTTATTTGATTCGTTTTAACGAATACATTATTAATATCCAATCATTATAATTTTTACCTATACACAACAAAAAATATTAAGGGTCAAACAAGTGCGTTGGCATTTGTGCAAGTCAAAGTGTATCAAACGAAAGGGAACGGAGGGAGTAGTAATTAGTTATTTAGTTACAATAGATTCAAAGGCCCTTTATAACAGAATAGCTTTTTAGAATTAGTAGATATTCATTGCTTCTCTAAGGATTCAATCCTTACTTCCCTATCTGCATTAGTTAGAGTTTTAGGTCATATTTTATAGGTAAATGATTGTCCCTTTCCAATTTTGGAGCCGTTGCCGGGGACACAATTGTTTATTTTCTACTAATCTGGTTATTTTGTTTCTTTGTATTATTTTTCATTCGTCTCAAGGAACTAGTTGTTCTTTGAGACACTTCTTACGGTTATCTGTAGTTTCAGTGTTTGTGCAAGTACTAGGTTTATATGTCGGTTTGGATAGATATTGAACAAGAGATATCATTCCATAAGCGAAGTTGTTGAAGAAAGTGGAGATTGCAGAGGTCTTATCTTTCTGAACGGACACTATTTGATTTGTCATAACTTTTGGCTGATTTGGATATTTCTGATAAAGAAGAGATGTCAGGTTCTAAGTACAATGAGAATAATGTGCCGCCGCCACCGCCACCATCACCGCCGCCGCCGCCGCCGCCAGTAACATGATCGTTGAAGGATTATTCCCAACCCAGTTCTACAACAGTAGGAGAAGGTTACCGGCTTTCTTGATCCTAAATATGGAGGATCATATCCGAATTTTTACTTGAATAATTTCCTCCAATATTATGGTACGATCAAGCAACATGGGGTTCCCCAAGACTACATTAGAAAGATGATCTTCCAATTTTCATTGAAGGATAAAGCTCGTACTTTGTTGAAAAGTCTCAATATGGATAATATGAACAGTTGGGATGAATTGGCTCTTGCATATAAATGGAAGTACTAGCCTCTAGAGTGACCTGCAAACCTTCAAAGCAAGATCACGAATTTCAACCAAGAGATGGATGAGACATTATACGAAGCATGGGAAAGGTTCAAGGATCTATTGAGGTTGTGTCCACATCACGGTCTTGAGAAGTGGTTCCTGATCCAGTCATTCTATAATGGTTTAGGGAATGAGAGTCGTACATTGCTTGATTCAGCTGCTAGTGGTCATTTCATAAACCAGGAAGTTAATGCTTCTTATGAGTTAATTAAAGAAATTGCGATTTATAACTCACTGTTTGGTAATTCCATAGGACATTCTAAGAGAGGTGGGAAGCATGTAGTTGATGACAAGTATGAGAGTCTAGTTTTACAGATCAATGCCGTTAGTCAAAAGCTCGACAAGATTAGTACTACATCTCCTCCACCATCATCTATAGCTGCAGTGGCTGCACTTTCGAAATGTAATGATCCTTTCTGCGATTATTGTGGTTCATTCGGTCACAATGCCCAATCATGTCATAGTTCTACGGAGTAAGTGTGTGCTTTTCAGGCCTACAAGAACAACCCGTTCTCCAACACATATAATCCAGGTTGGAAGGACAATCCATACTTCTCCTATAAGAACAACAATGTGCAGAATCCACAACAATTTACACCACAACAAGCACATCAGCAGATCCAGCGGTTTGCACCACCACAACCACCAGGCTTCAATAGTCCACCATTACCAGCACCACTATCCCAACCAAGCAATAATATTTCAGATTTGAAGAATATGATGCTACATATGCAGAAGAACGTGGAGGCAATGCAGGCTCACAACAAGCAATTGGAATCCTACCTAGCTTAGATTGAACAGTCTACAGCTCAGCGACAGCAGGTTCAACTACCTTCTCAACCAAATCCATTAGCTCCAAGGGACCATTGTAATTCCATCACTAGCAGAAGAGGGATCCACTATGAGGGCCCGAAGATGCCAATTGAAGATGCTGATTCTGAGATGAGAGCACAAAATGGTAAGACTAGCAATGTGGTGATTGAGGAGATTGTAGAGCCTACACCTTCTGAGGAGAAAGATGACATGGAGAAGAGAGCTCCAATAGCTGATAAGCCCGTTGATACATTGACACCTCCCAAGGTGCCACTACCCTTTTCTCATAAGGTAGATAGGAGTAAGAATGTCAATTACTGAAGGTTACCTTTAACCTTGATAGTGCATTGAAAAGCCCCATGTTAGAGCAATCCTGCTATAAATTGATGTTATTCATGAAATTGTTTGTGATGACTTGCCTCGATCCTTAAAAAAGGATCTTCTGGAGGCCGTTATGTGTTTAGATGTTGTTTCTGGTGAAGGTAATAAGGAGTCAGATAGATTGATCCAAGATCTTTCATGAGTGGAATTGAATTCAGAGAGAAATCAACAATTTTTGAAGCTGCCTCAGAATATTTGTTCGGTAAAGGAGGTAATACAACCTGAGATGAAACCCCTTTCCTCCAATCTGAAATATGCATTTCTAGATGAAAAAGAGTTATATCCAGTTATTATTAGTGCATCTATTACTGATAGTAAACTTAAGAAATTATTAGCAGTGCTTAAATGTCATAAAAAGGCTATTGGTTACACTATTGATGGTTTGACCGGTGTTAGTTCTGATTTTTGCATGCATCGCATTCATTTATAGGAAGGTCATAAACCAAGCATACAAGGTTAACGTCGTTTGAATCCTAACATGCTGGAGGCAGTTAAGAAAGTAGTCATTAAATTACTTGATGTTGAAACTATTTATTCTGTTCATGATTCTAGATGGGTTGGTCAAGTTCAAGTAGTGCCTAAGAAAGGTGGGACCACTATTGTGTGTAACGATAAAAATGAACTAATTCCTACTAGAGTTGTCACATAGTGACATATGTGCATTGATTACATGAAATTGAACACCGCCACTAGAGTTGTCTATGGAACTTCATTCGACGCATGCTTAGAAAATCTAACAAAAGTGCTTATGAGATGTGAAGAGGCGAATCTTGTGCTGAATTGAGAAAAGTGTCACTTTATGGACACCAAAGGTGTTGTGCTTGGACTTTTAATCTCCGAACGAGGTATTGAGGTACATAAAGCAAGATACAGGTAATCGAGCCACCCACCTGTGAATGTCAAAGTGGTAAGAAGCTTTTCGGGTCATGCAGGTTTTTATCACTGGTTCATTAAAGATTTTTCTAAAATTGCAAAACCACTAACCCAATTGCTTTTGAAGGATGCAAACTTTTATTTTACTGATGAATGTCTTGATTCTTTTAATAGGATTAAACAGGCACTTATTTTTGCACCTATCATCCAGACTCCCGATTAGGACCTCCCGTAAAAGATCATGTGTGCTGCGAGTGACTATACAGTTGGAGCAGTCATAGGCCAAAGAAAGGAGAAGGTTCTACATGACATCTATTATGCCAGCAAGACACTCGATCCAGCTCAAGTCAATTATGCCACTAATGAGAAGGAGTTGCTAGCAGTTGTGTATGCACTTGTCAAATTCTGGTTATGTCTATTGGGCTCAAAAGTAATTGTTCACACTGACCATGCTGCTCCGAAATACCCCCTAGCTAAGAAGGAAGAAAAGCCACTGTTGATTAGATGGATTCTATAGCTGCAAATATATGACCTCAAGATTCGTGACAAGAAGGGAGTGGAGAACGTAGTAGCTGATCATCTGTCTAGAATTCATTTTGAAGATGCAGAGCTTGCACCTATAGATGACTCCTTCCCCAATGATCACTTGCTTTTTGTTACACTTAAATCACCGTGGTTTGCTGATTTTGCTAATTACATTGTAGGAGGTGCCTTGCCTCCTAATATTTCATCATAGCAGAAGAAGAGGTTTTTACATGATGTTCAGCGATATTTTTGGGATGACCCGAATCTGTGTCGAGAATGTGTTGATGGTTTATACTGAAGATGTGTTCCTGATCGGGAATTTTACGATATCGTTAGCCATTGCCACTCATCACCTTACGGAGGTCATGTCGGCCCTCCAAAGACCATGTTCAAGATACTGCAATCTGGATATTGGCCTACTCTATTCAAGGATGCTCGAGATTTGGTGTTGTCTTGTGATGCGTGCCAAAGGACCGGAAATATTTCAAAACGGCATGAAATGCCTCAAAATGGGATGTAACACCCTGGAATTTCCTAACTTCTTACTTCTTATTTTTCCGGAAAACATATATAATTATTAAGGATTATATTTATTAAAATTTCTAAATATGGAAAAACCAAAGTATTATCGCCACCGTGATAGCGGCTAAGGCATTTATCAAAGTACTACAGCGAAAGTCTTAAAACAAAAACAATTTAAAAATAAACTTCAAAACAATCTCAAATTAAAAATCGACTTTAAACTTATTACACTTCGGAACCATACTAATGGCCCTTAAAAACCAAACCAAAACTAATATAAAAAGTCTTTAGAAATCAAAACATCCAACATAACTGCTAGTCTTCATAAACAATTAAAATAAAGTAAGCTACAAAACACAGCAAGCGCTCTCACTCCATCCCATCATGAAATGACTTATTCCCACTTGTACCTGCAACTTTTCTTTTACTAGACAACTACTCACCACAAGGGGGTCATTGTAGGGCCAAGTCCAAGACAAAGCCATACACACAAAACAAACAATCAGCAAAGCTGAGTACATAACTACTAATGACTATGCAACAACAATAAGAAATAAAACATGCACTTAACTTACCTTTGACAACCTTTTGCCTGTACATGCACTCAATTATTTTAATTATTATATTTAAAATTATGGACCCTGCGTCGAACGGTTTTCCTCCTTCAAAATCATCGCCCTATTGGGCACCAACTTGAGAGCAACTCCAAGAAGGTATTACTATGTTACATAAGGAGACGAATACCCAGCGCATTAAAAATAGAAAAGAGTACAACGTCTTGTACTCCAATTAGAAGTCATAGATCACTGTTCCATACGACTCCCCCCATTGTTCATACTCAAGGTATATACGTTCTAAGAGTTTTGATGCAAGTCCTCTTACACTTTACGTGATTTAACAGGTTTAGCAATGTTATGACTCTCATGCAACATCACAAAAATTTCATGCATCAAATCAAGTAAGCCAATTTAATTATCTTCAATTTAAGGTGATTCCAAATTAATCTTATGTGTGTCTTTTAATTAAACTGAACTTCCTTTACCACACATTAACTGTGAGTGGCTACTAACTTACTTTCTTCTTGTCCACACATTAAACTGTGAGTGGCAACATATGTTAAAATAATTGGTCATAACTTCTTTTAATTATGTGAATAAAAATTCACAACTACCTTTCTTTTTGATTAAGTGACTAACCAACTTAAAAATAACCTCCTTCCTTGATCAATAAATTATTGGCCAAATTAAACTAATCATAACATTCCAATTCAAGCTTATAAAAATTTAACTTTCTATTTAATATGGAATGCCATTATACTTTAAGAACTAACATGCTACTAATAACCTTGTCATGCACATAAATTCATGATTCAAAACAAGCATACAAGATTTCATGTAATCAAGAATTGTTCAAGCACGCATTCTAACTCCTGTGTTTGTCTTTAGTACTTACGTACCTTATAAAGTAACGGTGCTCCGCCACAACTTCTAGAAGTGGACTAATTTAATGTTTCCTACACAAGGAAAAACCGAAACTAAATTAAAACCTTGTTGACTAAACTCTACAACAACTATAAATTAACTTCTATGTTGGAAACTTTGTCCAAAACTTCCTTATATGGTCTTTATGCAATTCCATACTTCCCTTTTCTTTTTTATTGTAACATTACTTAGTTTTCGGGACTTATTTATATTTTATAAAACCTTAGTATAATTTTTATGCCACTTTAGAAAAGTGGACAGCAATATAAAATTACCAAAACTCCTTGAAAAGCTTCAAAAACCACATAAATCAATCTTACAATGTATTACTTAATTTATATGATCAATTTATGCTAATTACATACTTTAAAAGCCTAATTATTCAATTTATAAATTCTGGACAGCATGTTAAACATGCTTAAAATCACTTTTAAACTTCATAAAACATACTAAAAATTATATGTAACATCATAAAATTCATATGTGATCATACTAGCATAATATGAACACTTGAAACTTACTTTAACTTGTTTTTATAAAATTTTCAGATTTATTTATAAACTTTAAAGTCATGAAAAACTTATAAAAACATTAAAATTTCATGATAAAACTCTTCTTCAATCAACCAACATAATTATGAAACCAATCTATTCTTTAGAACAATTTTTCATAACCCAAAACATGATTAAAATATTTATCCAATTGAATTTCATGATTATAATTTTTGTAAAGCAATTTATTTTGTTTTCAAAGCCTTTAAAAATCAATCTAAACTTCATAGAATCATCATAAATTCACACAACAATAATTCATGATCATAATATTGAAGTTTAAATTATAAAACTCATGAAAATTCATTACTTGTATAATTTATAAACCCTAATCTAAAATTTCATGAATAACAATTTTAATTCATGCTTTAAAACAAATCATACTTTATTAAAACATGATCAAAACTCATAAAAACATGATTAAACATAAGTATGAACATGAATGTGCAAGATTGAATCAAAAAGAAAGAAGTAAAATTTTCTTTTTAAATAGGTTCGGAAAAATACCAAAGGGGAGGAGGTGTTAGCGGCGGCAGCAAGCGGCGGCGGCCGGCAGTGGGGGTCTGGACGGCACGGATCTCGAGGCAACTCAAAAAATATCTTTTTTTTCTGATATTTCCGAACTGCAGCAAAAAATTTTTCTTTTTTTTTTTTCGAAAATTGCCAACCTTATTTTTTTCCTATCTTCTCTCTAAATTTTTGGAAATTTTAATGACTAGTATGAGCAAGAAAATCAGAAATTTTGGGTTTGAAGGGGTATTTATAGGCCCCAAAGTAGGATTTGGAAAAGCCCATACTAATCCTAACAAGTGGAAATTACCTTTAGGCCCTTTGCCTCAAAAAATATTAGGAAACCTTTGAAAATTCAATTTTTAGAAGCCTTTTAAAATATTTTTAAACATAAAAATATTATTTAAGAACACAAATATTTACTTTCCACCAAAACTTATTATTTATTTTATTATTATTAATTTCATTATATTTAATATACCCATTGACATATTTATTTTTTTGAATAAAAATATTAAAATTATACGAATAAAACGCAAAAATACTTTCTTAAAATACGTGAAAATGTAGGGTATTACATGGGATAGTAGAGGTTGAGATTTTCGATCTATGGGATATTGACTACATGGGTCCATTTCCCTCTTTCAATAGAAGCAGGTTCATATCAGTGGCCGTAGACTATGTTTCATAGTGGGTAGAAGTCGTTGCAACACCCAATGCAGACTAATACTGTCCTAAGATTGTTTAAACAGGTAATCTTCCCAAGATTTGGAGTTCCTAGAGCTATTATTAGTGACAGGGGTTCTCACTTTCATGAGAAGCGACTGACTAAATTGCTTGAGAAGTATACCATCGTACCGGGTTAGCTTATCATCCACATTCTAGCGGCTAATTTGAGGTTTTTAATCAGGAAATCAAGTCCATTTTAGAGAAGACGGTTGCAAAATCGAGGAAAGATTGGAGTAGCAAGCTTCAAGATGCATTATGGGCATATACAACGGCATTTAAAACACCTATCGGTACATCTCCTTCTCGACTAGTGTACGGGAAGGCATGCCATCTACAAGTTGAGTTGGAATTACAAGGCCTATTGGGCGGTAAAAGAGCTTAACATGGATGCCAAGCTTGCAGGTGTAGGGGCCCTGGATTTTAGGGTCCCAAATTTTTTGGTCACCTTCCCCAAACCGTCCATAGGTTGAGTTAAACCTACAAAATTAAGAAAAGGTGAAATGGAATTTTTTACAAGTATTTTGTAAGAAAACATAAGCGTAGGAATTTCAGTCGCGCTGGCGTGGTAGCGTCACCAACTTTGTCATGCTGACAGTGCTGCGCAACAAAGTTTGTCATGCTGCAGCAGTAGCGCTACACACTTTGGGACGCTGCAACGTTAGCATGACAAAGTCTGTCGCGCTATGCTATTTTAGTGTATTTTAATTTCTAATTATCTTTTTTCGAGTGAGATAATATCAACGAAAAACAGACGATGCTAGTAAGGAGTCGCCAATGCGTTTTAGGAATCAAACTCATAAACCGTATATTTAGATTGATTTACGAATGGGAAACGAATACGGGACGATAATCCAAATTGCACAAATAACCCTTTCGATCCCATGGGGATGACTCCAACTTATAATCTTACGAACCAAAGTTTGGATTCGGGGGTGAAGGTACTAATTTGGCGGAGTCCATCATATTTGCCCGTAGGTGGCCGTTACTAGTTTTCTCTTAATTATACACAAGTTATATAAAAAACCACAAAATAATAATTTACAACCTAACACAAAATTACTTTTATTATGGTGAAATCATATAAAACTAATTAATTTAGTCAGATCGTCGTTAAGATTAATTTAAGGTTCCTAGCATGATACAATTTGTCCAAAAATTATCTTAGTTTAATGTGATAAATTAATTCAAATTAATTCAAATAAATAGATACAACAATCAATACATAAAGTTCAATTTAAGACTCTCAGAAAACTTACACTTCTTGCTTGATTATTGTTTCTTCGAGTATTAATTTGGACAAAGTTTCAAATTTAATTCGTAATAATAGGAAATTAACCCACTTTATTAGAAATGAAATAAAAAAAATAATTTGATGGAGAAAAGTTTAAGTGTAAAGAGAAAAGGAGAAAAAGAGAGAGAAAGTAGGTTTAGGAGAATGAGAGAATGTCAGTTTTTGAAGTGTGAGAATGGGTAGAAAAAATCAAGAGAGTCGTTTTAGTGGAGAAAAAAGGGTATTTATAAGGAAAATGTGTAGCGCGACAAGTTTTATCACACTGGCCAAGAAGCGTTTCAAGTTTAGTGACGCTGACCAATCAGCGTGACACAAGCTGTCATGCTGCGTAGCTAGCGCTGGCTTGCTTGTCACGCTGCTGCGTTAGCGTGACTTGCAGAGTTGCGCTACGCTAAATTTTTTTTGAAATAAAATATTAGGCTTATATAAGAATCCAATAACATAAATGGGATTTTTTAAAATTATTTTGTAATTTAAGAAAAATAGTAAAATTAAGACAATAACATCAATTGTCCAATAACCTAGAGAAGTGGGTTTTATTGTTTATCATGGAGTCTTACCACGGGACCGAGGACTAAATTAGGTGTCTACAGTTAGCCCCCACTTTGATTGAGTCTGAGAAAGACGAAAATCAAAGTATGCTCGAATTGCTTTTCGAGACTTCCATATTCGGAACCGGGGGCTCCTTATTAACCAATTGGTGTATCAAGATTTTAGAAAGCAATGGCTTCCAGAACTTAAAAAACTTTTTTGTTTTCGAAAATTAGCATAGTTATTTTCTAATTAATCGACTTTCTTACTTTGAAATCGAAATATAGAAAATAAGTATAATAGATTCATTTATTTATTAAAACATTTTAAATTCAATTTTAAAAGCAAAAGTCATAAATTAGTCTGTTTATTACGAATCTAGTAAATTCGCTTATTTATTAAAATATCTGAACACAAAATGGTAATAAATTCGCTTATGTATTACTATTTTAGTAAATTCGTTTATTTACTAAGAATATTTGAAGAAAACTTAATATATTTGCTTATTTATTATTATTTTAGTAAATTCACTTATTTACCAAAGAAGTGTTTGAAGAAAAGGTAATATATTTGCTTATTTATTATTATTTTAGTAAATTCGCTTATTTACTGAAGAAGTGTTTGAGGAAAAGATAATAAATGCGCTTATTTATTACTATTTTAGTAAATTCGCTTATTTACCAAAATATTTTAAGAAAATGTAATAAATTCGCTTATTTATTACTATTTTTAGTAAATTCGCTTATTTACTAAGAATATTTGAAGAATAGGTAATAAATTCGCTTATTTAGTACTATTTTTGGTAAATTCACTTATTTACTAAGGAATATTTGAAGAAAGGGTAATAAATTCTCTCATTTACTACTTTTCGAGTAAATTCGCTTATTTATTGAATTTGTTGAAAAAAATTTAATATATTCACTCATTATTACTATTTGGAGTAAATTTACTTATTTACCGAAATTATGGGGAAAAAAATAATGTAATAAATTCGATCATTTATTACTATTTTGAGTAAATTCGCTTATTTACCAAAATTATTGAAAAAGTGTAATAAATTCGCCCATTTATTACTATTTTGAGTAAATTCGCTTATTTACTGAAATTGTTGGAAAATGTAATTAGGTTATCTACCGAAATTATTGAAAAAAGGTAATAAATTCGTTCATTTATTACTATTTAGAGTAAATTCGCTTATTTACTAGAATTGCTGACAAAAGCTAATGATGTTGTCATAAAATCACAAACGTTAACTCAAAGGGATTAACATAAAAAACAAATTCAAAGCACTTGAAAATACAGTAAGGCAGAGTCAAGAACGCTAGCCTTGCATTGTAGCATCACAAAGCCAACCACGCTGATGCGTCAGCGCGACAGTAGAAAAGGTGCCAAGACCTTCAGCGATGTTGCTACTATCACGCACCCAAGTGAGCGTTTCTTCATTTGTTGTGTTTGAAGTGTTGCGCAAGTTATAAAAGTTGATGTTCAATTAATAATACATGGTAGTGTTGTGTAGGGACATTGACGTGGTTTCATTGCTGGGCTTGAGTGATGGCGCTTCGAAATTAGTTACGCTACATGCTGTAGCATGGTACAGTTAGTCGCGCTACAGAAGTAGCGTGTTTGGGTTTGTGACGCTGAGGTGTTAGCGTAGCACATTGTCTTGCGCTACTCTTCGCTTTCCTTTAAGTGCATCTACTTTTGTCATGTAAGTGCTTCTATCTCAAACATTCTTTAATTAAGTTAATTTTGAGAAATATGAGATGAATTCACTAGTACAAAAATCCACTTTTGATGCGCATCATTTGCTGCGGTTATTTATGATGCGCAGCAAATGAGTTAGATTTTTTTTTAATAATAAATCAAAACTATTTATGTTATTTGCTGCGGTTGTAATTTTATTAGACCCGCAGCAAATGAAAAAAATAAAACCCTACTTAAAACAACCCAAGCCCAACACCCTCCCCATATATAAGCCTCCCTCATTTTAATCCCTAACCTAAAATCACTTCTATACAACTCTTTCTCACCCTATTTCACTCTCACTCTACTCGCGCGACTCTCTCTTTCTACTCTACTCAACTTTCAGATCTGTCTTTCTCTCTCAATCTTGTTCTAATCATCTCACACTCTCTCACTATCACTCTCGTCCCTCCAATTTCACACTAAAATAAATAAGGTACTGTTTTTTTGTTGGTTATTTAATTTTTTTTATTGTTATTTTTACTTTGAATTCACATTTTTTTCATTGATGGTTTGTTTTAGTTTTTATTTTGGTTGATGCGATTTTTGGGTCGATATTTGGGCGTGTTTGAGATGAATGTTGGGCGATTTTTGGGTTAACTTTTGGGCGAGTTTGACACGAGTTTCATGTAGACCGAGGTAATTTCTCTTATTTTCTTCCTTATTTTCGATTTTTTTTTCATTCTTGTAATTGCATTTTCGTTTTTTTTTTCATTCTTGTAATTTCTCTTATTTTCTTCGTTATTTTCGTTTTTGACACGAGTTCCATGTAGATCGATTTTTTTGGGTTTCAAGGCTTCGATTTCGAGGGCTTGGATTTTTTTCAAGTTAGTTTTTTTGTTTAATTTATCCTTTGATTCTAATTTTTGTTTTTGTTGTTTTTATTTGATTCTATTTTGTTTTTGTTGTTTCGATTTGATTGTGGAATGTGGTTTCGATTTGGTTTTAACTCTATTTCGATTTGATTGTGATTGTGGATTTCAGCTTCCGTGTTTCTGGTTTGATTCTTAGGTGGAGCATGGTTTGTATTTGTGTTTCTGTGTTTGGTGTATTGAATCAACATATATTACTTTGCTTAATTTGACCTACATAATAGATTAATCAGAAATATAATGGTCAGGGGTACGGTGAGCTATTCAAGTACAAACAATGATTGAAGGTAAAATCATGATGATATTTAAAGAGAGTAGATAATGTGACAATTAGTTTCATATGGATGAAGATGAAGTATAAATTATGAATCACTTATTTCATATTCACAGTAAAGTTCATGCACATCACAAGACAAATATGATGACACAAATTCAAAATGCTTAATTAAATTGAATTTGGGTATCTGTGTTTAGTGTATTAAATCTATTATAAGTTGAACTGGTGACTCTTATAGTCCGATAATTTCTTGATAAAAAATGAGTCCTTTTTCATAGGACACTAATTATTTCCAAATGATGAAGGGACTCAAGTGATGACCATGGTCAACGTTATTGAGGTTTGAGTTGCTCTAGGCTCAAAAACTTGTTGAAGTAGCCTAACTCGAATGGTGGGTGATCCTAACCACTTCCCTGATGGAAATTATGTATATAAACATAAATATATATAGTCTATTGCTGTGTTGTTGTGGCTGCGGTTGTGTTCTTGTGGCTATTGCTATGATGTTGGTTGAATGATGAATATATGAATGCTTGTGAATGAATTTTGCTTGTTTATATATGAGTTATGAATGAGAACACTATATAAAATAAATGATTGAATGAGACTACTATATAAATAAATGATTGAACAAAAGAATGGTTGAATGAGTAATGGATGCTGGAATGAGATATTTAGATGAGATTGAGCTTATGATTGATTTTATGAATGAATGAATGGGTTTATTCATGAATGGTAATGCTTTAACGAATGAATAAGAATAGGAATGGTTGAATGAATGTATAGATATGGTTGAATGAATGAATTATGGTATGATTTATACATTTTTTTTCTGTTGCTCTATTTGCTCTTCTCTTTATCTGATGGCCCGCCACTGCGTTGCTGCTGCTGGTGTGCCGCTGCTGTAATGCTGCTGCTACTGGTTCTCGGACCGCGCTGCTGTATGCTTTACTTCTCCAATCACTCACCAACAAGTCCATCACCAATCTTGTTTAAGTTAAATTTCAAATGTATTTTTGTGATAGAAGTGTATTTTTTTGTGATAGAAGTGTAATTCAATTGAAAATGATTGATTCTATGTTTGTATAACATTTCAGCTTTTAATTTTGCTTTAAAATGCAAAAAAAAAAAAAAAAAATTATTTTTTTGGGTCCTTATTTACTGCGGTTATTCACAAAACCGCAGCAAATAAGTGTTTTTTTTGGTGGGAAACTGCACTATTTGCTGCGGTTTTACAAAGAACCGCAGTAAATAATCCTGTTTCCCTCCAATTTCTGGTGTGTTATTTGCTGCGGTTACCTGAATAACCGCCGCAAATAACCCAATTTTTTGCTGCGGTANGAATAACCGCCGCAAATAACCCTATTTTTTGCTGTGGTTAAACCGCAGCAAATAAAATTTCATCATTTGCTGCTGCCATAAGTGCTGCGGTTCAAAACCGCAGCAAATACCCCGGAAAAAACCGCAGCAAAATGCATTTTTTGTACTAGTGATTTGTGCTTACATGTTGATTTTGAGAACTATTTGTTATAACTTATTCAAATGTAGTCATACAAATGTTCAAGCATATGAAATAAATTTGTTTAATAATGATTATTGAAGAATGCTCCAAGCATTGTAAGAGTAGTATGGTTTTAATTTATTAAACAAAAGTGCTTTGGCAAATGATTCTCTAAATGATGTTATAAAATGAAGTATAGTTCTCCATGAACTATTGAGAAGTGCTCTTGATTAGTATGACTCATTAGCCTTTAAATGTCACGATTAATATATTTTGACATTTTTAAGAGTGGTAGGTTCCTAATTTAATAATCAAAAGTGATAATTCTCTTGATTTTAGTTTATTATAAGAGTAATGGGCTCTTATTTAATAATCAAAAAGTGAAAATGCTCTTGATTAATTTATTTTAATTATAAGAGTAATGAACTCTTAATTTATAACCAAAAATAGAAATGCTCTTAATATTTATGAAGCAACGTGCTCCAAGAATAAGAAATCAATTATCCCGTTATTTAATATGATAAAAGTAAAAATGCTCTTAATTTTACCTTAAATGACATAGCGCAACAAAATTAGTAGCGTTGCTGCTGTAGTGTGACAAACTTTGTTGCACTACGCTATGGAGCGCTGCATAATTTCTTACGCTAGTTAAGTAGTGCTGAAAATGTTGTGGCTCTCCTCATTTAGCGCTAAAAAGTCTGTGATGCTACGCTTTTTTTATTTTCTGGCTCTTTTTTTTTTTTTTTTTTTTTTTTTTTTTTTTTTTTTTT
>PYUH01000001.1:536960-566771 GCA_016808085.1 Suaeda aralocaspica
TTTTTTTTTGTAAAAGCTTTTCAAGTTTTACTTCATTAATTGTTCTTGTATTATTGATTAGACCTTGGGCCTTTTATTTTTGACATATAACTTATGAGCTATATTTTGAGACCGATGGTCTGAGTAGGGGAAAAATGGCAATATTTTGTGGAGGGTTATCCGACTTACTCCCAAAAAAAATATTCGCCAAAATGATGTTTCAAGTGAGACAGCTTCCATTTTTTTTTTGCTCAAAAGGGGCGACAAGCAAATGTCGTAAGCTTAATGAGGTTTTGAAGCAAGTGGCTTCATAACTAATTTTGAAAATAATGTAGCCCCCAGGGTGTATAAGGTGGTGTAAGTATGGGGACTTGTAGCAACAAGAAAGGTCACAAATATGTATATAAAACTAGCTAGAAGAGTATGTACAAGCTAGTTATAATGTAAGTATGCTCAAATTAGCTACAAATAAGCACGACGAAAACAACAAAAAATATGCACAAATGAGCACAGAGGTGCCATAGCATGTGTTAGTAGGAAGCAAGGGATTGAGGTATCTCAACTTTCCCTAAATCGATTTTTTTTTTCGAAAAAAGTGATCATCTTTTTTACGAGGAGAATGAGGAAGAAAGAATAGTGGAAGTTAAGGATTCAAAATTGATTAAAGTTGTTGTATAATGTGCTTGACAACGCTTATGATTCGAAGGGGAGTGATTTTAGCTTGCTAATTTGATCTTAGATTATGAACCATCATCTTATACTTTCGTGATTGTCTTATTTGAGAAGTTTGTTTCAAATTCAACTATTGGCTACTAGTAATGTGAATCTCTTTAGAGAAATAAGAGATCAATATTATAAATGCTTGCTCAAGTTTTGAAGAGTTGAAGATGATAATGCTTGAAGTAGACGAGTTGAAGACCAAAACTAGAAGAGATAAGAAAGGTTTTAGTGATGAGAGGATGATATGGAGTCAAAGTGATGCCTCATGCTTCCATGGATAGGCATAAGATAGCTATAAAAATTCATTCTTTAAGAGAAAATGAAGAAGTTGGATGATTTTGCGGAATAAAAAGGAACGAGTAAAGGAAGTATGTGAGTGTTGGAGTTGAAAGATGACTCTACAAGAGTTGATGATGATGAGCATGAGAAGGGAAAGAAGCTTGATGAAGAAGAGTATGTGTGAAAAAAGAGGAAAGTAGGATGATATGTGTAGAAGAAAATGACTTGCTTTGTGTGACATTAAGGCAATTTTCTTTCAAGGACGGTTGTGCGTCCTAAAATAAAACAGTCTCCAAGACATTAGGTGGGTTTTGTGTTCAAAGGACCTTTTTTTTTGTGGGCCCTTAAAATTTTACTCATGTTACATGTCCTTAAGATGTAGGACTATTATGATCGCACCTTATGAAAAGTTGCATACGTATCCAATTTGAGTTGGAATCAGGTCTTACGTAGCTCTTGCTTCTGAGTTATTGATGTGTTAAAGGTAAAGGCACAAGTTTTTTTGCATTTTTGTGACACCTCAAGGAGGGCTTTTTTAGGGTTGTATCGTGGCTAAGCTTAGGGTGTAAGAAATAAATGAAAAAGAAGGCTCAAATACCCATAATTAACCCAAACTATGCTACAAACTTGTTCTTAGACATGAGCAACTCTATTACTTAAAACTTTTCTTGTTGACAACTTTTCATGCATTTTCATTTGCTTGAATTGAAAATCTGAGCTACTTTAACATTATTTGCTTTATGGAGTTGAATTTTAATTTATGTCCTCTTTGCATTCCCATCCCCAAGCTAAGTTTGACGTAGGTTTAAAAAAACAAGCTATGTGTTTAGGCACAAACAGGCTACCATGAAAGTGGATCATAATGTAGGTTATTCAAGATAAGGGAGACATTTTTAGGGTTTCAAAGGTGATCTTATGTTGGTGTATTGCATCTCTAAATAAACACTAAGTGGACTTGGAGTGAGCCCCCAATTTTTGAGACTTAAATTGAGCCTCAATTGAATTTTTAGGCTCGTGATGACTGGGCCTATGGTTAATAAAGTAACGTTTGTTCCCCAAAAGAGAATTTATTTGAACCACTTTGCTTTAATAACTTAATTAAGGAATTGACACATTTAATTTAAAGGATGTAAAATACGGAGTAAGTTGTTGAAGGTGTGGATGCGTCAAATTGAGGATGCATTTGATATGAACAATGTAGTCTATATTATGTCAATTATGCTTCAACTTGTTCTTCATTGAATTGCCATGTTGATTAACTCGATTTGATGAGTTCATTCACTTGTAATTGTTTAAGCAAGACATGATGAGGAGAGAGAGAGTGTACAATTTGAAGATGAAATGAATTTCATTTTATTGATAGTTGAGATTAGTATATAAAAGATACTTGGCAGCATAAGTCTCAAACTCTAACATGAAAGAAGAAGAAAAG
Organism: Suaeda aralocaspica; assembly: GCA_016808085.1. Classification (NCBI taxonomy): domain Eukaryota; kingdom Viridiplantae; phylum Streptophyta; class Magnoliopsida; order Caryophyllales; family Amaranthaceae; genus Suaeda; species Suaeda aralocaspica. The sequence goes on from PYUH01000001.1 coordinate 539,371, forward strand.
AAAAGAAAAGAGAGAAATTAAACTAGGGAAGTGAATGGAGTTCTAGTTTTGGTCCAAATCATGTTTCTTGTATGTATGCGTCTACATCGTCTTGAATAATGTTCTTCGGATTTTCTTGAGCTTGCATTTGAAGAATTTTAAATAATAACCATAATTGATTGAAATTTCATTATATTTCAGTCCAAATTATAGACCTTTGGTCTACTGATCAATAGATTTTACATCAAACATTTAGGAGTAGTTTGAACCATGGGCTCATAATTTAAACACTTAAAATGATGTGTTTGATGCAAAGGTGGGATGGAATGTTTAGAAAAAAGTAGTAGCCAATAAAGTAAACAAATTTTATTTTGTTTACATTAGGCATTTTTTTCATCATTTTGTATGCCAATAATATATAGCAACCCTTGCAATTTCATATTATAATGATTGCACTTAAAAGAATGTGTCCATTTAGTATGTGTTAATAGATAAAATGTTGAAAAAAAAAAACAGCAAAGTGAGTTTTTTATTGAACCATAACGGGCTCTAAAATAACTTAAAACCCTTTTAGTTGGGGTTAATTATGATTTAATTGTGTATAAGTAATTTCAAATAAATATTACATATTCATTAAAATATTCAAATACATGGCTTTTCAGCGCAAAACAAGTTCTAGCGCTAACTTTGTAGCGTGACAAAAGAAGTAGTGCTAGCAAGGTAGCGTATTTAAACTTGTGATGCTAACAGTGTAGCGCAATTACAGGAGTTGCGTTGTTCGTGTAGCGTTGTAGAGTTAGTGACGCTGCAAGTTTCTATTGATTTTTGCTAAGTTATCATTAAATTTGTATTTAATAGGTTTGGATTCATGTCCATGTTCCCCAGTGAAGTCGCCACTGTAGGGGCCCCAAATTTTAGGGTACCAAATTTTTTGGTCACCTTCCCCAAACTGTCCATAGGTCGACTCAAACCTAAAAAATTGGCTTAAGGTGAAATGGATTTTTTAGAAGTATTTTGTAAAAAACCAAGAGCAAAAGAATTTCAGTCGTGCTAGCGTGGTAGTGTCACAAACTTTGTCACGCTGACAGTGCAGCGCAGCAAAGTTTGTCACGCTGCAGCTGTAGTACTACAAACTTTGTGACGCTGCGACTGTAGCGTGATAAAGTTTGTCACGCTATGCTAGTATAGTGTATTTTAATTTCTAATTATCTTTTTCCGAGTGAGATAATATCAACGAAAAACGGACGATGCTAGTAAGGATTCGCCAATGAGTTTTAGGAATCAAACCCATAAACCGTGTATTTAGATTGATTTACAAATGGAACATGAATGCGGGACAATAATCTAAATTACACGAGTAACCCTTATGATCCCATGGGGATGACTCCAAGTTATAATCTTACGAACCAAAGGTTGGATTCGGGGGTGAAGGTACTAATATGACGGAGTGCGTCATATTAGCCCGTAGGCGGCCATTACTAATTTTCTCTCAATTATACACAAGTTATATAAAGAACCACAAAATAATAATTTACAACCTAACACAAAATTACTATTATTATGGTGAAATCGTATAAAACTAATTAATTTAGTCAAATCGTTGCTAAGATTAATTCAAGGTTCCGAGCATGATACAATTTGTCCAAAATTTATCTTAGTTTAATGTGATAAATTAATACAAATTAATTCCTTTACCAAAAACATTGTGAAAAATTGAAATAATTATACAAATAAATAAATACAACAATCGTTACATAATGTTGAATTCAAGACTCTCAGAAAACTTACACTTCTCGCTTGATTATTGTTTCTTCCAGTATTAATATGGACAAAGTTTCAAATTTAATTTGAAATAATCAGAAATTAACCCACTTTATTAGAAATGAAAGAAAACAATAATTTGATGGAGAAAAGTTTAAGTGTAAAGAGAAAAGGAGAAAAAGAGAGAGAAAGTAGGTTTAGGAGAATGAGAGAATGTCAGTTTTGGAAGTGTGAGAATGGGTAGAAAAAATCAAGAGAGTCATTTTAGAGGAGAAAAAATGGTATTTAAGGAAAATGTGTAGCGCGACAGGTTTTATCACGCTGGCCAGGTAGCGTTACAAGTTTAGTGACGCTGACCAGCCAGCGTGACACAAGCTGTCACGTTGCGCAGCTAGCGCTGTATCACGTGCTGACTAATTCCCTTTAGTCTTTGCCACGCTGCCCACTAACTTCTACCCCTGGATGCTAGTCAAGGCTAACCCTTCCCTAGTATATAGCTATATAATGCAACGAAAGCTTGAATAAAACAGTAAGAAAAGCACAAGTTTATGACTATGAGTTTTATTTCTTTGAGAGAAACTGAATACAATACTTATATTAACCTCTCTATCTCTCTCTGTGGGTTGGTTGATTTACAACTGAATAACTCAGGTATTTATATACATCATCCTTCCTACTATAATTAGGATATTCTAACCTTTCCTACTTCATCTAGGACCACCTACTTCCCTAATTTACATAGAACATCCTACATAAGTGACTTTAGGATATCCAATATTGCTAGTGTATCTAGGACATATGAGAATTCCCTAAAATACCCTCCAATGTTCCGGACCCTTCCGGAATGTGCTGAACTACTCTAGACCTTTCAATGAGGTTCTAGAGCCTTCTATACTCTTCCAAACGTAGTAGACAACCTTTTCACCATGTCTGAACCTTGTTACATCAACATAGCACTGTCGTCCCCATAAGTACTGTTTATCTTCAGACCCAGTATTATGGTACAACATTATTACTTCATGTAAACTGTCTACTATAGGGAGATGAGTGTTGGTTGCTCAACACCTGGGCGGCTCCCCCTGGGATCCTTATGCCCTCATTCCTAGGAAACAGGTGGGTCATTGGTCCAGTCGTGACATGCTCCCCCACCAATGCCCTTGACGTCCCCGTCAAGGCTGAGAGTCAAATGCCTTGATCTGATTCCGGAATTGCCATAGGTCATCTTCTTTCTCCCATGTTGCCTCACTTTCCGGGAGTCCCTTCCAATGAACATAGTACTCTTTTTAGCTTGGAACGCCCCTGCGACGGACCATTCTTGTCGCTTCGATTGACTCAATGTCCTTATCAAACGATGTCACTACAGCCGTGGGAGCTCGTTGTGACTCGCCCCTCGTTGGATCCTCCATGTCTTCATGGTAGGACTTTAACATGCTCACATGGAACACCGGATGTATCTTCAGCTTGGCTGGCAAGTCCACTTTGTAGGATACCCTTCCAACCTTTCCCAGGATTTGAAACAATCCTTCATATTTGCGCACCAAACCCTTGTGAACTTTCCGAAATGCTTTGAATTGTTGTGGGAGCAACTTAACCATAACTAAGTCCCTAACTTGATACTCGACCGGTCTTCAATGTTTATCTGCCCATTTTTTCATCTTCTTCGTGGCTTTGCTCAAGTAAGTCTTTGTTATATCCGTCTGTTGATCCCACTCCCTTGCAACTCGATATGCAGCAGGACTACTACCCTTGTAGCCTGTCGCAACTGATTGTGGTGTCAGGGGTTGTAGACCCATGACGATCTCAAAAGGACTTCACTGCATCGACTCTGATCGTTGCAAGTTGTAGGAGAATTGAGCAACATCAATTAACCTTGCCCAATTCCTTTGGTTGGCACTCACAAAGTGCCTCAAGTAGAGTTCCAACAAGGCGTTCACCCTCTCCGTTTGCCCATCAGTTTGTGGATGAAAGCTGGTTGATAGGTGAAGGCTTGACCCCAACAGCTTGAACAACTTTGTCCAGAACTTTGCAGTGAACCTTGGATCTCGATCGCTAATGATAGTCCGAGGAAGTCCCCAATACTTCACTACGTTCCTGAAGAATAACTTGGCGTCTTGCTCGGCCATGCAATCCCTTGGTGCTGCGATAAATGTCCCATACTTTGAGAAGCGATCTACAACAACCATGATCGAGCCACACCCATCAGACTTGGGTAAGGCCGATATGAAGTCCATTGACACACTCTCCCATGGCTTCTCAGGTGTGGGCAATGGGTCCAAGAGTCCAGCTGGAACTTGTTGCTCAATCTTGTCTTGCTGGCACACAAGACAAGTCTTCACATACGCCTCAATGTCATCCCTCATATGTGGCCAGTAATATGACTCCTTTAATAGAGCTAGAGTCCGTTGCATGCTTGGATGTCCGGCCCACATTGAGTCGTGACACTACTTCATGATGTCCCGCCTAAGATTATCCCACTTAGGCACATACATAAGACGACCGGTGGTATAGAGAACCTCATGTTCAACCCAAAACCATCGCGTCTTCCCTTCCATGGCCATCTCCATTAGTGACTTGGCCGATGGATCTTGCTTCATCCCCTCCTTGACCCGCTCAAGGAGGTTGCTAGTGATGCAACTCGTGCTAGCAAGTATAGCCTTATGACTCAAGGCATCGGCAACGACATTCACCTTGCCCGGCTTGTATTCCATTGTGTAATCAAACCCTGCCAAGAAGTCTTGCCACCTAGCTTGCTTGGGACTAAGTTTCTTCTGGTTTTGAAAATAACTTGTTGCCACGTTGTCGGTTATGATGGTGAACCGACTCCCAAGTAAGTAGTGTCTCTAAATGCGCAAGCAATGAATGATCGCAGTCATTTCCTTGTCATGAACAGGATACCGCCTCTCTGTGTCATTCAGCTTCCGCGACTCGTATGCAACAGGATGCCCCTCTTGCATAAGCACCCCTCCTATGGCATAGTATGATGCATCCGTATGCAGCTCGAATCTTTTGGAATAGTCGGGTAAGGCTAGAACAGGCTCCTCCATGAGAGCTTGTTTCAAGTCATCGAAAGCTTCTTGACACTTGTCACTCCACCACCATTGTACCTTCTTCTTCTTCAGCAAGTCGGTTAATGGTGCTGCCCTTGCCGAGTAACTTCTTATGAATCGCCTGTAGTAGTTCGCAAGTCCAAGAAATAACCGTAATTCTGTAACATTCTTGGGCTCACTCCATTCTCTGATGGCCTGCACCTTATCATGCTCCATCATGATCTTCCCTTCCTTGATATGATGTCCTCAGAAGGACACCTCTCCTTGCCCAAACGAGCACTTCTCCCTTTTCACGTAGAGCTCGTTGTCCCTCAAGGCCTTGAACACCTTCCTCAAATGTTCCACATGGTCTTGAAGGTTGTCGCTATACACGACAATATTGTCAAGGTAGACTACCACAAAGTCATCAAGGAACGACTTGAAGATCTTGTTCATTAATGTGCAGAATGTGGCCGGTGCATTGGTGAGACAAAAAGGCATCACCAAGAATTCATAAGACCCATATCGAGTTACGCATGTTGTCTTTGGCTCATCCCCTTCAGCTATGCGTACTTGCCAATACCCCGATCTAAGATCGAGTTTGGAGAAGTACCTGGCTTTGCCAAGTAGATCAAAGAGATCTGCGACCAACGGGATTGGATACTTGTTCTTCACTGTGATCTTATTCAGAGCCCGATAGTCAATGCACATACGCAAGCTCCCATCATGCTTGAGTTGGAAAAGCACAGGTGCCCCATATGGTGCTTTGGATGGTCGGATGAACCCCGCATCCAACAACTCCTTGAGTTGCTTCCTAAGCTCCTAAAGCTCCGGTGGTGCCATCCTGTAAGGTGACATGGCTGGAGGTCTAGCCCCGTGCTCCAGCTCAATCTCGTGATCTACTTCCCTTCTAGGAGGAAGCTTCTTCGGAGGTTCCGGAGGCATTACGTCTTCAACCTCCTGGAGAACCTCGGAAATTTCTTTAGGAATCTCTCCCCTTTGAGACTTCTTCTCGACGAGCGTTGCCAAGAATGTAGCTTCACCCTTCTTCACCCCCTTGCAAAGTTGGAGAACTGATAAGGTCTTGGCTTCCACGTCTTCCCATGAAACAGGGACAGACCTTGTTCCATTATTTCCCTTAATGGTTAAGGTGTCATCTGTCTCCAATGTCAACGGCCTCACTGAATGCATGAACTCCATGCCCAACACTAGTGAGAATTCATCCATATTGATGACCGTGAGATTTACAGTACCCTTCCATTCACCTAAACGAAGGGGTACACCCCGTGCAACCCCTAGGATAGGCACTGGTGAAGCATTGACGGTCTTCACCCTGCCTTACTCCTTAGCGTACTGTAATCCCAATCTTGTTGTCTCACCCTTGGCAACAAAGTTGTGAGTGGCCCCCGTGTCTATGAGTGCCTTGGAAGCATGCCCATTCACATATGCTTCAACAAACATAAGTGAAGATGTTTCTGAACGGTGTAGCGTACTCACCCTGGCCACGTTGTCGCACTCCTTTGCTTCAACTGCCGCCTTGACGCTGCTCAACAAACGCAAAGTCCCCATTTGCGCCTCGTTCCCCAACGATTCTCCGTTCGACCCCCTAATGGCACTAAGCTTCCCTCCGCATAAGAAACAACCACGGTTCCTCGGCTTGTCTGAGGAAGATGCTGGACCCTTTCCTTTATCCTTCCTCTCGAACTTGCCTTCCCCCTGGTGACCGTGGTTTCGCTCGGTGGATTTAGCTCCCCCACCTTTTCCTTTACTACCACTACTTCTGGTATCCTTCTTGGGACCCCTAAACTCTGTCAGGGACTCCGCAATAGCAATGGCATCGGCAATAGTTTGAGGGTTCCTCCTCCTCACCTCTTGCTGAGCCCAATGTTGCAACCCTCCAGTGAAGTAGATGAGTTGGGTCTTTTCTGTCATGTCTTCGACTTCAAGCAACAGAGATGTGAATGTCTTGATATATTCTTTAATGTGGCTAGTGTGCTTCAACTCACGTAGCTTTGTCATAGACACCTCTTGAGCATTCTCTGGGTAGAATTGCTTCTTGAAGTCTTTCTTAAACTCATCCCAAGTGTCGATGGAATAAGTTCCCTTCTTGATATCCAACTCTCGCCTTCTCCACCATAGGATACCATCCTCCCCGAGGTACATAGTGGCGGTATTGATCTTGGAAGTTTCATCCTCCACGTGCATGGCTTCAAAATACCTCTCCATTCTCCAAAGGAAATTGTCGATTTCTCGAGCATCCCTTTTCCCTAAGTACTTGTAAGGTTTGGGAATGTCCATCTTTGGCCCGGCCTGGATAGTGACACCCCCACTCACCGCAGCCTTCTTGCACAATTGCAGCTCGTCCTTGAGGAGTTCATTTTCTTCCCTCAAGGCTGAGAGCTCTCCCCAGACCTTAGCCATCTCGCTCTCCATCTTCTCTCTAACATGGCTCACGAGCGTGCTGGCTTCGGCGGAACGCTCAATGGCAATCTCTTCAACCCTTGTGTCAACAACGTCCATTTGCTCTTTGAGCGCCCCAATATCCATCTCGGCCTTTCTTAGACCATCGGATAGTTCTGCGGCTCCCCTCTCGACCCGTGTGGATCGCTCTTCTGCTTTGGTTGAGTTCTCCACCGCTTTCGCTACCCGTTTTTCTAGCTTCTGAAATGCCGCCTGAGTAACCTCTGCCGCATTGCCTTCAGTTGCTTGTACTGAAGTGTTACTCTTGTCCTTGGCCATCGAACCTTAACTCAATTCAACTTCGTTCACCTGCTAACACACTTGGACAATACCGCAACTACCGTAGCCGCTCTGATACCACTTGTCACGTGCTGACTAATTCCCTTTAGCCTTTGCCACGCTGCCCACTAACTTCCGCCCCTGGATGCTAGTCAAGGCTAACCCTTCCCTAGTATATAGCTAAATAATGCAACGAAAGCTTGAATAAAACAGTAAGAAAAGCACAAGTTTATGACTATGAGATTTATTTCGTTGAGAGAAACTGAATACAATACTTATATTAACCTCTCTATCTCTCTCTGTGGGTTGGTTGATTTACAACTGAATAACTCAGGTATTTATATACATCATCTTTCCTACTATAATTAGGATATTCTAACCTTTCCTACATCATCTAGGACCACCTACTTCCCTACTGTACATAGAACATCCTACATTCCTAGTGACTTTAGGATATCCAATATTGCTAGTGTATCTAGGACATATGAGAATTCCCCAAAATACCCTCCAATGTTCCGGACTCTTCCGGAATGTGCTGAACTACTGTAGACCTTTCAATGAGGTTCTAGAGCCTTCCATACTCTTCCAAACGTAGTAGACAACCTTTTCACCATGTCTGAACCTCGTTAGATCAACATAGCACTGACGTCCCCAAAAGTACTGCTTATCTTCAGACCCAGTATTATGGTACAACATTATTACTTCCTGTAGACTATCTACTATAGGGAGATGAGTGTTGCTTGCTCAACACCTGGGCGGCTCCCCCTGGGATCCTTATGCCCTCATTCCTAGGCAACAGGTGGGTCATTGGTCCACTCGTGACAGCTAGCTGGCTTGTCACGCTGTTGCGTTAGTGCGACTTGCTGAGTCACGCTGCGCTAAAAATTTTTTTTATAAAATGAAATATTGGGCTTATATAAAACCCAATAACATAAAGGGGCTTTTTTAAAAATATTTTGTAATTTAAGAAAAATAGTACAATGAAGTCAATAACATCAATTGTCCAATAATCTAGAGAAGTGGATTTTATTGTTCATCATGGAGTCTTCCCATGGAATTGGGGACTAAATTAGGTGTCTACAACAGGTGAGAAGAGGTTACTTTAGTTGAACGAGTTAGATGAGTTTCGATTAGGAGCCTACGATAGTGCCAAGATATACAAGGAGAAGACTAAGAAATGACACGACAAGCGAATCACGAGGAAGGAGTTCCAAATTGTTGACAAAGTTCTTTTGTTCAGCTCTAAATTGAAGCTTTTCCCAGGGAAGCTAAGATCTAGATGGTGCGGACCTTTCATTGTCATATGCTGAGCAGGTATGGATTCGTTGAGGTTCAAATTGACAAGGGAGAACGATTTAAAGTCAATGGTCATCGCCTCAAGCAGTACTACGAAGGCGACGTTGTTGGTTTAGTTGAGGAAGTCACCTTTCACAACCCACACCCCTTATGAGCTATGAGGTAACATGGTCAAGCTAATAACTTTAAAGAAGCATTTTGCGGGAGGCAACCCGTAGGTAGCTTAGTTGTTTTATTTTCGTAGTTTCATAGGGATTTTAGCTTGTTCTTAGCCTTGGTAAGGGAGAGTGAGAGACTAACATTGTGCATAAAGTGTTTTTGGTGACTTTATAGACCCCCTAAAGTTAATCGAGTGAGTTTTAAGGAGAAAACGAAGCCATGGAGGTGTGCCCGGGTGAAACGCCGGGTACTCGGGCGAGAGGCAATCTACCCGGGCACGAAACCCATTTCGAACACCTAGAAAAGTTTTGAGCAACTTTGAAGGTGGTAACTTGCTCGGGTGACCCGGGCGAAACGCCAGGCACTCGGGCGGGCGAAGAGCAACGCAGAAAAAATAGTCCAAAAATCACCCTAAAAGCAACACGCCCGGGTAACTTGACCGAAACGAAGGGTAACTGAACAAGCTTTCGCGCATCTCTTAAAAATAACTGAACAACAACGACTAATATAGCTAGGGTAGGGATCGAATCCTCAGGGAAGCTATCAAATCCTATTAGCTCTAAAAAGTCTAAAATGCGAAAGGGGCCTTGGTGGAAATTTGGGTAAAAGACTACTAAAACTAAGAAGACTAAAACTGAAACTAAGGAAATGACGAGAAATTATTAATTAAACTCGTATAATAGAAACCTAGGGCAATTGGTTCACTATGATCAATCAACAAACTCAATTAACGCTGACTAATCAATTCATTGGCATTCATTGAACTAGGGCTCACTGATTCTCTCGAATTTAGACTCCCTCAAAACTCCTTTACCGGCTCTCGCTCGCATAAACTCGTTTTGCCTATTATTCAGTGGTCTATTTGTGGTAAACTTACCTCTCGGCCTCGATTTCGACAATAACCTAACTTACAACTAAATCTGGCAACAATATAATTGCAATCGATAGAAATCAATAATAGGAATTCAATTAAAAGCCAAGAACTAATTAAAGAACATAAATTAAATTCACATCATGATCATAGATCCCCTAACCCTAGAGAAAACGACTACTCACACATAATTAATGGAATATTAAGTGACTTCTGATAAGTCTGATATATGTTGCGGGCGCATAGATCAAAGAGGCTTTAAAGGCTGCGCCCGCATCTATCTTGCATGACCATATTTTGATGATCTTTCTTGTTTCTTTGCTCGATTCTTCGAATCTCGTTCATGGCTTCTCGTGACTTGGCACGCATCCCGAGGCAAGTGCTTTTTGACTCGTCCTGCCTTTTAATGACTTCAAAGCTCTCTATTATGCTCCTGTAACATATAAAACAAAACCGAAAACCACGCGTAATAACCGAAAAAGTATAAAATAACCATAAAAGGCTCTAAAAGTCAACTAGAGATGCTAAAACTGTTCCAAAACATAACTTAACATCGAAAGACGAAATTTAGTCAAAACAAAGCCACAAACTTAACTATTTAGCACAAGAATAAAATAAGCATCATAACTCAAGAGAACATCCGAAGACACATGGATCAAAGCCAGCCAATCAAGCAACCAATAACCGTCTTTTCTAAATACGGGTCAAACAAAACAACCAAGCAAGTTTAATGAATCGGTGACTAGAGTAGCTCACGGGTTGTCACTCCACACAATTAATGATGAGCTTATAACAATGAAGCTCTACCCCTCATCTCCCAACCAAATATGGAATGCAATGCAACATGTGTTTAAATGCAATTTCAAGAACCCGAAACCCACATCTCACACCTCATGTAAGTGTTTAAAGAGCATCCACTCATCCTAAACGTCGACTCAGAATGCAATCAATACTCTATGACCTTGACAAAGGATTCACTTCACAATTACCATAGCATGTGCACGAAGATCAAAAAGGACTTTAACAAGCTTGTAATGTGGCTAGGGTGATGGGTAGGATAAAAATTTGGGATAATGTGGTGGAATACGGGGTATACGCATATAAAACCAAGGAAAATCATCAACAACTTCAAAAATTATCAACATTCTCCAGCATCCAATTCAACCAAATCAAAGCATACTTTTCTTTATTTTTTTCGCATCAACTCCATAGATCTCATAAATCAATCAACAACCACTACTTCACAAACTTTAAACTTCTTTCTTTTTATTTCATTTTTTTTCTTTTTCAGCTTTATTATGCTTCTATAATTTTTTCTTTACTTTTCTTGCATAATAAAACATAGTTTCACGACTCTTAATGATTTGTTTTTGCTTAAAATTCAATAAACAATAAACATAATCATCACACATACATAACTAGGGCATGAATAAAATATGACTTTTTAATTAACTACAACAGCCTAGACATTGCTATGTAGCGCCTTATATGTGAAACTTTATAATTTAACTTTTGACAATAATATTTCCAACTATTTAACCATCAATCCTCCATAACACCCTTCAAAAGTTTATTTTAACAACATCACAACTACTTCAACTCCCCCAAACCAAGTTTGGGCATGTAATGCATTATGTAGCAAGGCTAATAGGCTTGTAATGTGGCTAAAAATACAAATGAAAGAGATGAAAGCTGAAAACATGGGATCAAGGGAAAATATAAATGTAGGAAATGAAATTCAGAAGCTCAAAAGAAGAAATGAAGGCCTTTTATCATGCGCAACATACACAAAATCCACAATTAAAGCTACTAGAATCTTATGTCAAACCCAAGATCATAATTGCACCAGGAACTAAGCACACATGAAAGAAAAATATGAATAATATTATAAACAAAAGTGGCTCAATACTCCCGTTAACACAGTTCAACTCCAAGACCCAAGCAAGGTTGAGAAGAGTTGACCAATAAAAGGAAATCAAGCAATCAAATTCAAGTCATAGCCAACAAATCACACATGTGGATCCATCCGCAGTCAAGAGTCATAAAGTTTTTAACATAAGCACAAGGGGTACAAAAGTAGTCAATTCCAACAATAAAACTCAACTGGGACACGGTTAATCCATTAATCCAATTCCCTCTAAAATTAAACCTAAGAAAACAGTACAATCATTTTGGTCACATGTAAACTCCCATTCCTAACGAATGGTATAAACCATGCAACAGCCCTAAGAAAGCAATAAAACTAAACTAAAAAAGCAATAAAACTTACTAAAATAGGAAAGAAATAAAATACTTACCTCCCCCAAGCCGAACTTAGCAATGTCCTCATTTCTAGAGGGAGAAAGAAACTACTAACCTACGGGCTTTTGAGGCTTCCGACGCTTCTTCGGGCGCGATTTCTTTTTCTTTAGATCCTGAAAAGTCTTATTATTATCACTATCTCCGTCACCTGCAATAGAATCCAAACACAGGGAGGCCTCCAGAAGATCCTTATCATGGGATCGAGGCAAGTCATTATGAACAATCTCATTAAAAGTGTAAACTACATTGCATGACTGTTCTAACAAAGAACTTTTTATTGCATTATTCACTAGTACAAAAATCCACTTTTGCTGCGGTTTTTAACCGCAACACTTGGAGTAGCAGCAATAAAACAACTTAACATTTGTTGCGGTTCAACCGCAGCAAAAAGTGGGCAAAAATTGGTGGGGAATCCCACCAAAAAAAAGCTTTATTTGCTACGGTTTTGTAGAAAACCGCAGCAAATAACAACCCAAAAAACTAAAAAAATTTTTTTTTTTTTGGTTTTTAATGCTAAATTGTAGCCAAAATGTTTATATATGTAAAATAGTTGTAATAACAACATTACAGCCGCATTACAACAGCCAAACCCAAAACAAACACCTTAAACCACACATTCAGTCCCACCCACCCTCCCTCACTCACTCACTCAGTCAACTGCAGCAACAAAGTAGTATCACAAATACAAGTTTACAGAAGGATGGCAGCAACTACAGAAGACATGGGGAGCAACTACTGAAGGATGGCAGCAACAGGAGCAACTACAAAAGACATAGGGACAGCAGCAACTAGGGATCAAAGATTGACAACTGCAGCAACAAAGTAGTAACACAAATACAAGTTTACCCATATATACCAATAAATGCAATAATCAAGACTCAAACCAAGAAAATGAAAAAAAAAGCTGTAGCTTGTCACAAACAATAAAAGGCAACTAATCACAATTCTTACAACCCCAAACTCAGAAACCGAATTTCATCAAAACACCAGCAATAAAAGGCAACTAAGCACAATAAAAGGCAATGAAGCAAATATGCGATGTATATGCGTTTTGACCATACTAAATTGAATTTTCCCTGAAACATTTTTGTTCATCAATCATTTAATGAGTCGCATTAAAATAAAAGCATCTCTAGAACAAATCAAATGGTCTAATAATGCTAATGGGTCATTTGGTCCATGTTAACATATCTAGGTAAAGCAACACCTTTTAACTTTGTAGTATAGCTAATTATCACCAAGGAGACCATCTCAGTTGTACATGAAAAAGGAAACACAATATGAGAAAAAACACAGCATTCCAAAACTCAAACATCATATGTCCAAAGTCCAGACTCCTGATGCTTTTGAATTGTTAATCTCAAATTACTTACAAATTGTAAGACTTAAAAGTTAGAACGGGTTTCAGTTATCTTCAACAGAAAAAACCCAACCAATCCTTGTCCCCCACCAATTCAGCCAATGAACGACTGACATTCCTCAATTTACAACACCCAAAATATTCTCCTCATGCCATTACTTCATGCTAAAACCAATATATAAGAAATCAAGAAAGAAAAAGAAAATCCATGACCAATGCATGAGCCATGGCAACAATATTGAAGGTCTAAAATTTAGTAAAGGGAACAAAAATAATAAGATGGAAAAGAAAGCTCAATTCTTAAATAATAAAGCACAATTCGTTAAACAAACAATAAAACGCAATCACAAGTTTCCTAGGTCTCAAGCTTTAAGCAAAGTTCCTTCATAGCATATGCAACTCTTATAGGCAACCTTCCAAATTCTAGTTCTCTATACATACATAGTGTATATTGCAAGAGTAGAGCTCAATTTGTCAATCATACTTTGACTTATTCATTCACCCATGCATCCGACCATGTTCGTTCATATAACATTTCATGCATAAACCATTCAATCATAATAGAATAACTTTCAATCATTCATAAACAACAATACTAGTCTCAAAATAATCCAGCAATAAAAATTTATACATCAAAAAACACAGATTCACATGCATTAAAGAAATGAAACAACAACAACAGCATAAACAATTACACCAAACCTAGAGAGTCTCATCCCACAAAAAAAAAAAAAAAAAAAAAAAAAAAAAAAAAAAAAAAATNAAAAAAAAAAAAAAACACCCAAAACTATTTTTGATGACACATGTACTTAAGGTTTCAATCAAAAAATTATCAAAGAATTAAGGGTTTTTGATTAACTCACCTCACAAAATTGATCATCAAACAAAATCGCCTAAAATTCACCAAAAATCGTCTGAAATTTGCCTCAATATCGCACCAAACAAATAAAAAAAAACTAAATCAAATTCAAACCATCAATGAAAAAAATGCAAAAGCAAAATTAAAATAACAATCGAAATCAAAATTCAATCATTCGATAATAAAAGAAAACAAAAAAGTCAAAAAAAAAGAAGTAGAAGAAGAGAGTAATCACTCTTAATCACATTAGCAAGAACATAAAACAATAACCAGAACTAACAAAATCCTTATTCCCATCACAACAATACTTGAAAAATTCATATTTAGTACATGAAACTTGCTACAGGTTCGGTTGATCAAACTACTCATGGTTGGACAATTGAACCTCATAATCATGTATGTAACCTTTCTTTTTATTATTCTATGCATCACTCATTTTAAGTTTTTTTTTTTTTCTTTTTCTTTTTTTTTTTTTTCTTCTTTTTCCATTATTTTTTGCATATTAGATGAAAGAGTCAAAAGAAGGCTTTTTGGAAGGCAGTAAAAGTAGAACAAGAAGTATTAGGGGTGGAACAAGAAGTAAATTTAAGCAAATCATAAAAAAACCATTATAAATCTGATAAAACAAGGAGTTGTTTCTGTACTTACCATGAGAATATTAGGGGTGGAAACTTACCATGAGGCTCCCATATCAACAAGACAGCCAAACGAGACAGCCTCCAAAAGCCACCAAAACTCGCAAAATCGGAACAAAAAAATTAAAACACAAAATCCAAATTGAAAATGAAAAATAAAACTGAAGAGAGGAGAGAAAAGAGGAATATATTGCTGAAAATTGCATAAAACAAACTCATGAATAAGTTTCCATATATAGACAACATTCAAACAAATTCACATATAATAATTTGCAAATTCAAACCTAAAAACCGACAAATTCACGAGTTAGAGTCAACATTGTGGAATTCGCCAATTTGTTTCGCTTTTATAATTCGCAATTCGCTTCTATGATTCACAAATCACCATAATTTACTTATCATAATTCGTAATTTTCAGGTAGTTTATGGAATTAGGTAACACTGGTTACAATTACAATCACAAATTCAACTCAGTACAATGCACTATCGAACACCGAAATCTAACTTGATAACAGTTTCTTCACACTATATTCCAATCGAATTCGAACAAATCACAATCAAAACAAATTTAAACGAAAAAACCTAATACAAATTCGACGATCAAATCATCAACATCAATCTCCATTAACAAACGATCAACACATACAAAATCATAACCCTAGATTTCATCAACAAATTCATTGAAAATAACAACAATTTTCACAAAATTAAGAAAGAAAAAGAAAAAAACCTTGAACAGCGCCCATTTCCTTCTCAACTTTAGCCTGCATCTCACGAAGAGCAGCAGCTTCATCTTCCATCTCCTTCAATTGCTTCCTCATATCTTCAACATCCTGAAACATCATCATCATCATAATCATAAGATATTTTCATTTTTTTTCACGTAATTGTGAATAATTATAGGGTTTAATAATTTCCGCCATTAAAATTGGAAGTGAAGAATGAAAAAGAGAGGAAGAAAACCGCAGGAGCATCAATGTCGTTGATATCAGCAGTAGAAGACTGACAAATTAAACCTCTAGTTTGTGATTCGAAGAGTCAAGGGTGATGAAACCGCCATTGGAGGTGAAAATGAAGGTGCAGGAGAAGAAGATGATGGCGCCGCCATTGAAGGAATTAAACCAAATGAAGAAAGTTTGATTCAATTTAAAACCTAATAAGAAAATTTGATTTGTGATTTTGGTGAGAAGCAAGAGAAAAAGTTTGAGGTGAGGGTTAGGGTTAGGGTTAGGAGGAAGAAAAGAATAAAGGATTTTGGAGTGTTTTTTTTTTTTTTTTTTTGCTTTTATACCCCTCCTTTTGGGCTGGGTTTGGAGTCTTTGTTTTGTGTTGAATTATTTGTTGCGGTTATAACCGCAGCAAATAACAAAAAAACCGCAGCAAATACTTTAACCGCAGCAAGTAATTTTGTGTTGAAATCATCAACAAGTATTTTATGCGGTTCTTTAAAAATGTCAAAGAACCGCAGCAAAATCCATTTTTTCTACTAGTGTATTAAGATTAAATGTCACTTTATCATCCCCTACAGAAATGGTTAAAATTCCATTTTTAACATCAATGACGGCACCTGCAGTATGTAAGAAAGGTCTCCCAAGAATGATAGGGATATGAGCATTCTCATCAATATCAAGGACAACAAAATCAACTGGAATGAAAAATTTTCCTACTCTAACAGGTACATCTTCTAAAACACCCTTAGGGTATTTTACAGGTCTATCCGCCATCTGCAAAGTAACATTAGTAAATTTAAGCTCTCCAATGTCAAGCTTCCTGCAAATTGATAAGGGCATAACACTTACACTAGCTCCTAAATCACATAGAGCCTTATCAATAAACAAAGGACCTATTTTACATGGAATTGAAAAACTGCCCGGATCCTTCAACTTAGGAGGAGATTTATTTTGAAGGATCGCATTGCACTCCTCGGTGAGTGCAACTGTCTCTGTTACATTCAACTCACTTTTCCTGCTCAAAATATCTTTCAAAAATTTAGTGTAAGTAGGCACTTGAGTAATTAAATCAGTGAAAGGCACAGTGACATGCAAATATTTAACTATTTCAAGGAATTTACGAAAGTGATCATTGTTTTTGCTCCTGGTTACGCTGTTCGAAAAGGGTAACGACACCTTTGGGGGGGGGGGGAATTGTAGCAGTAACTGAATCTGCTGCTGGAGCTTGCTTCCTTGGTGCTTCCTTCTCCTTTAAGACTTCATTCTCCTTTTCTGTAGCTATTTCCTCTAGGTCTTCAATGACAACTGAACTAGTCTTCTTCGTCCCATCTGCAGCCTTGGTGTAAGTAACGCTCCTTGTTGCAATGGAATTGCAATGATCACAAGGTGGATTGCTTGATGAAGCATTTGATGGAGCAGGTAAAGGAGGAAGTTGCCCTTGTTGCCTTTGAGCTGATAATTGAGCAATTTGGGCTACTTGAGTCTCCAATTGTCGACTGTGGGCCTGCATAACTTCCATGGCTTTCTGCATCTGCATCATCATATTCTTCAGTTCTAAAAACTCATTGCTAGTTTGTTGTGGAGGTGCTGGGAGTGGTGCTAGAGACGGTGGTCTACGGAAACCCTGTGGTTAAGGTGGAGCAAACCGTTGAACTTGTTGTTGTTGCTGTGGTGCAAAATGTGGCTGCTGCTGCGGATTTTGAACATTACTAGTATTCTTGTAGGAGAAGTATGGATGATCTTTCCAACTAGGATTGTATGTGTTGGAAAGGGGTTATTCTTGTAAGCTTGAAATGCACATATTTGCTCCATAGAATTATGACATGCTTGCATACTATGCCCAAAAGAACCACATAAATCACAAAAGATATATGTAGCTCCCGAAAGTGCACCCAATGCAGCTACCGTGATTGGATTGGAGGATGGTGTGTTGATCTTGTCTAACTTCTCATGGATTGCATTGATTTGTGAAGCCAAACTCTCATATTTGTCATCTACTACATATTTTCCTCCTCTCTTAGCATGTCCTCTGGGATTACCCATTTGAAAATTATGGATGGCTATCTCCTCAATTAGATCATAAGCAGCATTGACTTATTGGTTCATAAATTGACCACTAGCAGCAGAGTCAAGTAAAGTTCTAATCTCATTACCCAAGCCATTATAGAATGATTATCATTTCTCAAGTTCGTGATGAGGACACATTCTCAACAAATCCTTGAATCTCTCCCATGCATCATAAAGAGTTTCATCAGTTTCTTGGTTAAAGTTTGTAATTTGACTCCTAAGTTGTGCAGTTCTCTCCGGAGGATAGTACTTCCTTTGAAAAGCAAGAGCCAAGTAATCCCAACTATTGATAGTATCCATGTTTAAACCATTTAACTAAGGACAAGCTTTTTCCTTCAATGAGAATGGGAACATCATACATCGTATGTAATCTTGAGATACACCAGCTTGCTTAATTGTATTGCAGTACTGAATGAAGTTGTTTAAGTGCGAATTCGGATCTTCTTTCAATGTTCCTCCAGATTGGTTCCTTTCTACCATGTTCACCAAAGCTGGCTTCAGTTCAAAATTCAGGGCCTCAGGAACTCGATATCCACCTCCCACTGTTGCAGAACTCGGCTGAGAATAGTCTTTAAGGACCTTGCTGGTGGTGGCGGCGGCAGTGGCGGTGGTGTATCATTCCATGGTGGGTTGTTCTCGTTCAGCTGTGATTCTGCCATCTCTTCCTTATCTGAACTATCAGAAACATTCAACTCAGCAAAAAGTTGTGTCAAATGAACCAATGTTCGATCGGAAAGAATGACTCTTCGTAATCTCTACTTCCTTCTAAGACTCCTCTTATGCACTGATCTTTCCGGTTCAGGGTTAATCCAATCCAGCATACAACCTACTACCTGCACACAATTGAAACTCAAAACCGAAATGAGAACTACCTCAAAGAACGTGAAGGTTCCATGAGGTAAGGAAATAAAACCGAAAATCAAAATAAGAAAACACTTTAAACCCGACTAATAGAATTAAAAATTGCCTCCCAGGAAACGGGGCCAAAATTGCACAGGCTATCGCGCACCTCTCAAAAATAACCGAACAACACTAACTAATATAGCTAGGGAAGTAGGGATCGAATCCTCAGGCCGGGAAGCTATCAAATCCTATTAGTCCTAAAAAGTCTAAAATGCGTAAGGGGCCTTGGTGGAAATTTCGGTAAAAAACTACTAAAACTAAGAAGACTAAAACTGAAACTAAGGAAATGACGGGAAATTATTAATTAAACTCTTATAATGGAAACCTAGGGCAATCGATTCACTATGATCAATCAACAAACTCAATTAATGCTCAGTAATCAATTCATTGGCATTCATTGAACTAGGGCTCACTAATTCTCTCGAACTTAGACTCCCTCAAAACTCCTTTACCGGCTCTCGCTCGCATAAACTCGTTTTGCCTATTATTCAGTGGACTAATTGTGGTAATCTTACCTCTCGACCTCGATTTCGACAATAACCTAACTTACAACTAATCTGTACACAATTGAATTGCAATCGATAGAAATCAATAATAGGAATTCTATTAAAACCCAAGAACTAATTAAAAAAATAAATTAAATTCACATCATGATCATAGATCCCCTAACCCTAGAGAAAACGAATACTCACACATAAATAGGGGAACAAAAACAAAAACAAATTCAAATAACAAATTCATAATCAAAAACTAATTAAAACTAAATTAACTACTAGAAATTAAACTAAGCAACTAAATTAACAAAATAATTAAGCTAAATTAAAGACTAACATACTAAAAAGAATTATAAACTAAAGAGAATTGAAAAGTAAAAAGAAAGAGATTACCAAAAGAAAGGTTGAATTGCATAAATTGAAATCTTGAATTGTTGAAACAAGGTAATTGATGCTATAATTCTAGAGAGAACAAGGTTTTTAGGATTCCTAGGTCTAAAAGTATGTTAAAAACTAGTTAGGGTCGTGCCCCCTATACATTGAGTATTTATAGTATTTAGATTTTATTAAAATAAAACCCATGAACAAAAACCGCGAAGAAAAGCCGAGCGAACCAATTTCCGTAGCACCTGCGCCCACATATGTCAAAAGACCTTTGTTCCCTGCGCCCGCATGGTGAATACTGAGTGACTTCTGATAAGTTTAATCTATGTTGCAGGCGCATAGATCAAAGAGGCTTTAAAGGCTTCGCCCGCATCTAGCTTGCATGACCATATTTTGACGATCTTTCTTGCTTCTTCGCTCGATTCTTCAAATCTCGTTCATGGCTTCTCGTAACTTGGCACGCATCTCCAGGAAAAGTACTTTTTGACTTGTACTGGCTTTGAATGACTTTAAAACTATCTATTACGCTCCTGTAACATATAAAACAAAACCGAAAACCACGCGTAATAACCGAAAAAGTATAAAATAACCATAAAAGGCTCTAAAAGTCAACTAAAGATGCTAAAATCGTTCCAAAACATAACTTTACATCGAAAGACGAAATTTAGTCAAAACAAAGCCAGAAAATCAACTATTTAGCACAAGAATCAACCGAAAATGAGGGAAAAAGACAACATAAAACAAAATATATCAATACCCGGGTGGATGGCTTTCGACCCGGGAGCATAGTAGGATTTCCATGCGTATGTTTTTTTTTTTTTTTTTGCAAAATTCAAATTTTTCCCTCACAGTAGCATGCTCGGGCGACCCAGGTGAGATGTAGGCAACCCAGGCGAAAAGCTCCCATAGCCAAACGACTTACTTTCTCCCCACACACCTCCTCTTTTCTTCCCCTCTTTTCTTCCTTCTTCCTCTCTTTTTCCTTCTCTTACTTCATAACTTCAACTTCATCCTCTAACTTTCAAACCCCAAATCCTACATACTCTATACTCTCTAGTCTCACTCTAACTCTTTTCTCGCATAAATCCTTCAATATTCACTCAAATTTTCACTAAAGTTCATAATTTTTCCTCCTCTATAACTTCTATGCCACAAATCTCTCTATAAATATCAAAACTCTCATACCCATAAACCTTAACTTCCATTCAAAACAACCTTCAACAATGGCACCAAAGAGACAAAGAGCGGGAACAAGTGGAAGGAGCGAGCCTCAAAGCTTCGGACGGGACCCAACTTATGGGTTCGTCTCCTTCGGTTCACAAGAAAAAAAGGTATGTTTCGAGAAACTAAAATTAAGGCATGTTAGTCCCACTCAATTCTAAGATCATAGGCTATTGCGTGCTCTTAGTGTGTATTATGAAACGGGGGAGTGTTTTAAGTTTATGGGTATGCATCATTGCTTTACTATAGATGCTCCCACGTATTTTGATATTACTTACGTGTTATGTCCAATTTTGAGATTGATAAGCCTAATGCTAAAGCACCGTTTAGAGGTGCTACTTTTCTTTTGTTTAATGTCGATCGTTATGAAATGATCGAAGATTTTGGTGCTATTTTCAACTTAGCCAGTATGGGGAGTGCTAAACCCCCTAAAGGTTTTGATGAAGTTGCTTGGTGGTATGCTCTTACATGTGTAGAATTACAAAATTGGCAACATGCCAAAACGAACCTTATCCACCAACCTTATGCTCGTATTACTCATCGTTTTCTTACAGGGACTATTTTTGGTCGGTAAGAACAACATAAAGTTCATACCCGAGAGATGTGGTGCCTGGGTCGGCAATACTACAAAAAAAACAGGCTATTTGCGACGGAAAAAATCCGTCAAAAAAGGTCAAAATTCCGTCGCAAATGGTCAGAAAAGTAAAACAAAAAAAATAAGAAAGAGGTTGGTGAGGTAGCAATAGCCACCTCACCACCTCCTGCCACCACCCCCACCACCACCCCACCACTAGCCAACCAGAACCAAGATCAACCATCCATAATCCACAACCTTAAACCCATAACCCACAACGCCACAATCAACCACCCAAAACCCCCGAGCCATAAACTTACAACCGACCTTGCCACAATCAACCACCCAAAACCAACGAATGATTAACCCACAACCCATAGACCCACCTCGATACTTCCTCACAACCCCACCTTCCCATTTCCTCACAGCCACACAAACCACCTCGCCACTTCCCCACACCGACCTTACCACAGCACCCCAACCTACCTCACCACAGCCCCCCAACCTACCTCACCACAACCCACAACCACTCACAACCACCCAACACTAGAAAAACCCAAACAAACTAAAATAACGGAAACAAACCCACAACTACGAAAAAAACAAAAAAAAACACAAAACTCAATGAAATCAAATTAATTCCAAGCAAATAAAAAAATGAAAACCATAAACACATACCTTTACCCATCAAAAACTCTCGAATTTGGTTAGAAAAGGTCAAATTTAACCACGAAAATTGTAGATCTAGCTACAACTTTTGAGGTTAAATTTGACCTTTATAACAACCGACGGTTATTAAAAGGAGGTTTGGGTCATGGTGGTTGGTGGTGTTTGCGAGAAACACAGAGGAGAAAGAAAGAGAAGAAGGAGGAGAGAGGGGGAAAAGAAGCAATAGAGAACGAAAGAAAGAGAAAGAGTGAGGTGAGAAAGAAAGAGAACGAAAGAGCGGGGGACGGTTGAGGAAGAAGAAGAGAAGAGAAAGAAAAGTGAGGGAAGGAATTTAGGGTTTGGGTTTAGGTTTGTGTTAGTTAGGGTTTGGGGTTTGTGTTTATATAGTTAGGGTTTGTGGTTTGTGCTAATGCTAAAATTGAAAATTTGCGACGGAGTTTTCTGTCGCAAATTAATGCCAACAAATTAGTTTGAAAATCTGTCGGAAAATTTAAAAATCCGTCATACAACTGTGACGGAATAAATGTCATCGCAAATTTGCGACGGAAAATTCCGTCACAAATTACGAACAACAAATTGTTTTTGAAATTTCGTTGGAAAAGTAAAAAATTAGTCGCAAATTTACGACGGAATAAAATCCGTCTCAAATTTGCGACAAATCCGTCACAAATTTGCGGCGAAAATAAAATCTGTCACAAAATTTCCCATTTTCCAATGGAATTGTGTTCCGTCGGAAAAATTCCGTCGCAAATAAGCGTTTTTTTTGTAGTGCACTCGGTTAAAAATTCCTTTCCCTATCGTTTTCATCTTCCTCATTTATTTGCCATGCATTTGAGTGCTCAATGTAAAACCTAAGCAGGTTTTGATAGATACGGCTAACCAACTGTGAACAATATTGTTTTTATGGCCTCATTACTTATGTTGCTAGGTGTTACAGGGCTAATTTTAAGTATCATAGGACCCCTGTTGTTGGGTCCTGAGCTTTGGATGCCGCCCACCTTGGCCAATGTGATTGGCTATAGCTCTTGGAGGTTGGCCGTATTCGGTGGTACATTGGGCCATTTAGGAGGACTTCTGTTATTCTTCCTAACTCTTCACTTACTGGATTATTTTCTGATCAGCAATCCTAGACTATGCCCTTGAATGGCAATGCTGCAGGTACACAGACATACTTTAGGCGAGGACTAGGTCAGTCTTCCTAGCCTGAGCCATAGCAGCCGCAGTAGGAGCCACAACAGCAGCAACCTCCCATGGACCCTGCCCCCTGGCAGGTGCAGATGAACCAGATGCATAGTTCGACAACTTTCAAATACAGCAGCAACAATTCATGTAGAGGTTCGACACCTTTGAGCGGGACCACCATCTTGCCATGTACCCCATACACGATCACTTCGTCTGTTCAGGTGTGGTGCCTTCTGCTGGCCCCCACCCTTCATGGTACACCTTAAACCCTAGAGAGAGGACTAGTGGAGTAGGAGGAGCAGGAGGCGGTGGTGACGATGACGACGGTAGCAGTGAGGACACAGATACCTTCCTCCAGGATTCTAACTGGGAGGATTGTCTTACTCCCTTCAGCACTGAGGACATTGCAGACTCTGGTGAAAGGGACAGTCATATACCTATCAAAAATGACCTACAACTCAAACTAATATAGATAGGGAGGTAGGGATCGAATCCACAGGGAAGCAAAGAAATTCTACTAACTCTAAAATGCTATTTTGCTGTAAATGGCCTTTGAATTGGTTTCCAATTAATAGACTAATTACTACTAAGGAATAAATCAAACACGAAAATATATCAATAACTAAACCTATGACATCGGTTCACCACAGACTAACCAATGAATTGAATAACAATTAATTAACATATTATTAACTTCCTGAACTAAGGCTCACTAATTCTCTCGAATCTAGTCTCCTTCAAAACTCCTCTAATTTCTCTCGCTCACTTAGACTCGTTTTGCCTATTGTCCCTGTGATCTAATTTTAGTAATTAACCTCAATCCTCGGCATCGATTTCAATAATATCAAACTAACAATCAAACCTAGCCAGAATTTAATTGAAAGAAATATAAATTGACAATAGGAATTCAGAAATACAAAAAATCATGTTAATTAATCATAAAACAACGCATTGGAATTAACCCATGGATCTCCTAGCCCTAGAAAAAGAACTACTCACCCATAACTAAAAATATAGAAATTAAATCAAGAAATGAAAATAAAATTAACAACATAATCAGAAACTAATAATTCAAATTAATCAAAAATAACTAAACTAATCAAGAACATAAAACTAGGGCATTAAACTTATAATTAAAGCTAAAAATAGAAACGAAAAACATAAACATAAACTAAAATAAAAACAAAAACTAAAAACAAGAATTTAAAT
This sequence comes from Suaeda aralocaspica, assembly GCA_016808085.1. Taxonomy (NCBI): domain Eukaryota; kingdom Viridiplantae; phylum Streptophyta; class Magnoliopsida; order Caryophyllales; family Amaranthaceae; genus Suaeda; species Suaeda aralocaspica. Next base: position 564,010 of record PYUH01000001.1, read on the forward strand.
AAGAACAAAGAAAAGTTGAATGGAAAACCTGAATTATATTGAATTGAAAGATTGAACGTGTTCACAACTTAGAGCGAGAAAACTAGGGCAGGAAAACTAAAAATATGATAATAGGTTCGTACAAGTGATTAGGAATAAGAACATATATATACTAAGGCCCAAAACAAGAGGAAAACACTTTGGAGCAGCTCGCCCGACTGACCCGGGCGAAACACCCTGTACCCAACCATATGGCACTCGACCCGGGCGGAACGCTAGGTGGTTTGGGGCTTCATTTTTTCGCTCTTTTTTTTTAATTACTTTTTTAATGCTTCTTTAACACTCCTAATCGTTAGCAAGGTTTCCCAAATGACTTCAAACTCTCCACTAACTCTTCAAATGCTCCAAATAGCTCGGAATATCACGATAGATCACCAATTCTATAAAATCTTACAAAGAACACAAAAAGCACTTGAAATAGCAAAAGTTTGTAGAAACGGCTCAAAAGAGCAATGTAGAGCTAAAAAACGCTCAGGATCGGGGGTAAAACATGTTTAAAATATAAACTTATCTTCCGGCTTGGGGAAGGTATGTTTTATTTTCTTTCTTAGTATAGGCTTTTAATGCTTAGTGTAGTTTTGATTGCTTTCTTAGAACAGTCATATGGTTTGTACTACTTCTTAGAAGTAGGAGTTTACATATTTTATTAAATATGGTAAGACTGTCGAGTGCCTACAAAAAATAATCCTAACTTTAGCCTCCTAAAAATGTAATAAGGTAAGTCAGAGTCAATTCCACATATAATTGGCTTATTAAATTTATTTCTTATGTAAATTGGAACCCCTATATTTGATTTGAGAAAATACTAACTAATTACTAATTAAAGAACAATTAAAATGACTACTCAGAAAACAAACTAATTAAATGAATTACCAAACAAAACACTAATTTTAAAAATAAATTACGGAGTAGAAAAACAATAGAACTAACAGACTAAAATATCACAAACAATAAAATAGGGATCGAGAGATATATATTAGTAACGAAAAAACCATTGATCATTGAATTATATAATTTACTCTCATATTTTAATGTCAACCGGAGAACAGCAATTAACTAGCATTCTGGACTTCCCGTAATTGCAAATACACCAAACAAGCTCTTGGAATATTGTCTAACTAAGGCCCTGTTCTCCTCGTCTTAGTTTTGCTTATCTGAACTTATTTTTGCTGAACTGAACTTATTTTTGCTGATCTGAACTTAATTTTGCTGAACTGAACTTATTTTTGCTGATCTGAACTTATTTTTGCTGAGCTGAACTTATTTTTGCTGAACTGAACTTAATTTTGCTGATCTGAACTTATTTTTGCTGAACTGAACTTATTTTTGCTGAATTTGTTTTATACTAATTAAAAATTATAGAGAAATTATATACTATAATTGAATTTTATTTAGGTGGAATAATTGATTTATTATAATCTAATTTATTCCCTCAAATTTCAAGAATCTTATGGACAAAGGAATGCAAAATATTTTATCATCTTCTTTTTAGTATCAGATAGTTTCCATATATTATAATATTATCATATTTCTATATTAACATATATTTATTTTCATATCAAATATTATATTTCCAATTTAACATCAAAAACATAAAATCATATGTAAATATTTTTTTTACATATTATTTCCATACAATACATATTCTCTTCGAAAATGCTACCTAAATATTTTTAAAATAATATTATACTGTTTTTATACCATAATTTCTCATTTAAAAAGATATGCACATATAAATGTCCATGTACAAATTAATTTGCATAATACATATAGATTTTTATTTTTGCTGAACTGAACTTATCTTTGCTGATCTGAACTTATTTTTGCTGAACTGAACTTATTTTTGCTGATCTGAACTTATTTTTGCTGAACTGAACTTATTTTTGCTGAAAATAAGTAAAAATAAGACGAGGAGAACAGGTCCTAACTAATAATCTAGAACAAGCTCTCTGGACTCGATTAATTAGAAGCATAGAAAACCAGGAAGTAGTTAACTTGAGCCATAATCTCACATGCTCGGAATGTGAAGCTCAAAGGATCGAAAATCATAGGTAATAAGACAAGCTTCAGTCACTAATCAAACACCCATTCGCTACTAACGGAAATAACAAGGACAATTACGTATCACGAGTCAAATTGTAGCAACAAAATTATCCAATTATACCAAGATGGCCGGTCTAAAAATATAATTTGAAAGTTTCGGGCAAAACACAGATTATCAATCCAATTAATTATGAACAATACTAATAAAAATCACAACTTCCTCATTCTCACAATGTAATTAATCCACTACTCAATATATCTCCCTACCCTAAACCAATTTAACCTAACATATTAAGAATTGGAATAGCAGTAATAAGAATACTTATTGAAACCATCAAAGCATCAAAATAAAGAAGACGACGAAGAGTACTAAGTTACTAATCTCCTGCCTAACTAATTAGAATTCTAATTCCACTAACCAAATTCAACAATAAACAAATCAAATTCCCACAAAATTCTACAGACATTACCCCCAGTTTCCATTGCACCAGAAAGCTACAACTAAATTAAATAATTGAAAGAAACAAAAGACAATTATTACTACTCAACAGCAAATCGTCAACTGCTAGTACTGAAACAAATAAAATAGTTTTAACAGAGTGAATAATGTATTCTAACAAACCTCAACCGGCATAAATCAATGGTAACATACGTTTATAGAGTTTTAACTCACTAACTAC
>PYUH01000001.1:566788-621564 GCA_016808085.1 Suaeda aralocaspica
GTTGTGTTTAAGTTACAGCCCCCCCCCCTCTTCTCACAAACCATATGTATCTATATACGAGGAAGGTTAAGTATTATTGACAATATTTTGTCAAATCATGTCACTCACTAATGTCCTTAGGATTACATAATCATATCAAATTAGCATATCAAAATTCCCCAATATTTTGGCATTTTATTGTCTCTCTTTTGGATCTCACGCCACTTCCATTTTCGTTCTTTGATTTTGGGTTGTGTGGCTTTTTACTCCATGGCCTGGTCTAATAATAAGGCCTACTCTTGTAAATTTGGTTTTCTTCCAATCTTGTGGTAAAAGAAAAAAAAAACACCTTCCTAAAAATTTAAAAAAAAAAATATAGTCGTAAATCGTGTCCCGAAAGGAAAATTCATTAAAATAATCTATAATCATAAGAGTCCTATATAAAACTAGGAGTTTTAGATATTAAAATATATACTTTTACAGGCCTATCAAACTCCCCTAAGCTTAGAGTTTTGCTTGTCCTCAAGTAAAAATAATACCATGGACTTCTTTGCATTCAAGGCTAACTCATATCACATGATTGTACACTCGATCAAAAGATACGATGAGGCTCAAAAATGGACTAAAAACTTTTCCAATCTGTTAGTCCAGAAAAACATTTTTGTAGTTAGCAAGCAATGAACACATTAGAGCTTTTTATACTCCAACAACCTTTAGAAGCAATTAGTTTGATCTCATAGGCAATCTAGGTGCAAGTGTAAGTGAAATGACTTTAGAATGCGAGGCACTTAAGTTAGACTAGATTATTGTTCAAGTTGATTCACCCTTACTTTCCTGTATAGTAGCACATACTACATATACATGGATCGTCCCTTTCATATAACATTGCACTTCCCACCCATTAGTCTCAAAGGAGTACTTAATACTTTGTTTTTACTATGCTTGGCTTTTGCAGCTTTTTTAATTTGCTCTTTCAAAGTTCTTTAATTATTAGAACTCATTCTACCACTCTGCTTTTGTAATGGTTCAAAATCTCACATTTGGGATTAGACTAATCCTCTTTTAATTATTTATTTACTTGAACCAAAACTCACTCGTTTCTTAACAAAGTCAAGTATTCGTTTCTCCAGTAACCAAGAGTAGAGAAGAGTCACCAAGGAAAATAACGGTTGATAATTACGTAGCTTAAAGTATAAAAGTCCTTTCTCTATACCCCGCCTTTAAGTCTGTGTGCATAAATGTGCTAAATTACTTTTGAGCATAGCATTATTAAAGTTCATTTAGTAGGTTGCTAGAGTTAAAGCCATCACATTCATAACTTCAAAAAAAAAAAAAAAAAAAAAAAAAAAAAAAAAAAAAACGTTTTCTTTTAATTCTCAGAAAAACACAATTAGATTAGAGTCCATTTCCATGTTGCTCATCAACCATTGATCTTTCAAAGCACAAAGATGTACATAAGTGATGCTACCACAACATGTAACATGTTCAATTGCAGCAAAAATTTTGGCAGCACCTCCCCATAAATAGGATAGAAACCAAATTGTTCTTTTTTTTTTCATGCTTAAAAGTGAGAGACAAAAGAAAATGATTCCAGTAACTCCAACTCATCCACAAATAACTCACAACACCATCACACAGCTACACCTCAATGAAACCATAGCACAACACAACAATAATTTGTAATTTCTACTCCTCTCCCCCACACTTAAATAATGCAATGTCCTCAATGCATGAAGAAGAGAAAAAGAATTATCTACGAGAGGAGAGTTGGAGCAACACAACCTGGTGAATGACTTGCGAATACGAGTGGAGCATACATTCCCATGTGTGTATATTGTGACAGCAGATCAGAGAACGGATTATGGTCCCCCAAGCTTGAATCATACATGGGCGCGAAGTTTCATTCTGCATGCTGTCATCCTCATCTGATTCTAAGATTATCTTACATTCAGGAACTAGCTCGCATCAACGTCTGTAATAACCACCAAAGAAAAAATCAGTATTGTAAGAGTCCATCATTCATAACTAAGCTATAAGAAAAACTAAAGTTGAACACACTAGCTCAACTAGACATTTTTTTTTCAATTTTATTTTGTTTTTTTTTAGGTAAAAGAAATAATAATAATAATAATAATAATAATAATAATAATAATAATAAATGAATAAAATAAAGAAAAAGAACTAAACCAATTTATGAATTGAAAATGAAAATGAAACTCCTCAAATTTGGGCTTCCTCCCAAGAGCGCTTGATTTTATGTCTCTAGCTTGACATCTTGTAATTGCATCACTCCTCGTAACTAGGAGCTTCTAGCTCCATCACCTCAATGTTGTGAACCTGATAACCGTCATGAAAGGGCTTAAGTCAATGGTCGTTTACTTTAAACTCCTTCCCTGTGTCTTCACTCTTAATCTCAACAGCCCTGTGCTCATATACCTTAGTAACGACAAAAGGTCCCACCCATTGAGAACGAAGTTTGCCAGGGAATAATTTAAGCCTCGAATGATAGAGTAAAACTTTCTGACGAACAATGAATGTCTTCCTGGTGATCCGCTCATCATGAAAAGCCTTAGTTTTCTCTTTATAAATTCTGGAATTTTCAAAGGCTTCATTCCGTATCTCCTTGAAAGGCGTGTCGTGCACCTAACAAAATAACCTAACTTTTCCTCCTAACTATATAGTCGGGCAAGTAAGGGTCGAATCCCAAGAGACTAAATGGTTCAAAGTGGTCGATTTTTATTCTACTTTATACTAAGCAAGTAACAATTTAGAGATGAGATTTGATTAAATAACTAAAACTAAACAAGACTAATCGAAATACAATTATTAAATTCAAGGAATAAAAACACCTAGAGTTAGGCACCACCACTAGCACAATTGACACAAGCAATTCATACCCTAATTTAATCGACTAATTGTTCAAGAGAAAAGGTAACCTTATAAAATACCACAAACCTCTCCCGAGTATCTATGGCTTCCTTAAATTTGCAATCAAGCCTACTCCTGTGGAATCATGCAAATCAAAGACTTTAATCACAAAACCCCAGCTTCTTAACAATTCATTCTACCTACTCCCGTGGAGAATTTCATGTTCTTAATTGAAATATTCAAATTCATCAACACCCAATTCCCATTGTGATAAAGACAATGAATTTATAACAATACCAATTATCCCTAATCTAGTATTGGCATAAGCACAATCAATTAAGCATGAACAATCAACAATTAAATTGGGGATTTTACAAAATTGCTCAAGAATCAATCAAGGCTACGGCTTGACCTAACCCTAGATTAATAAAACTACTCACACATAATTGTTGAATAAACAAAACAAAAATTAAAAGAAAGCATGATTAACAACAATAAAAAGAGAATAGAGAAAAGAAGATATTACTTGAATTGATGAAATTGCCAAAACAATGTCAAAGAACCAAAGTTGAGAATGTGTGCCAAAAAACTAAGGAAAACTAAAAGCTTTTTCTAAGAAATGATATTGAAGTATGTATGTAGAAGTTAGAATGAAAACTCCTCTAAAAAGCCTATTTATATGCTAGGAATATGAAGAGTTATCTACATCAAAGAAGAGGCCGCAATCGGGGTGTGGCACGTGATATTAGGCTGCAACTAGGTTGCGGAGTAGGCTGATTTTTGCTTCAAAAATACTTCAAAAACAAGTGGTCACAACTAGGTTGTGGCAAACTAAGTCATTTCCACAACCATGTTGCAGTAGGTCTTCATGAGCAACTCTTTTGAAGCTTTTCACCATCATAAACGCCTTGATTTGTCCATTCTTTGATCAACATAAAATTAGCTCTACTTGCATCTCCAACAATCCTAACTAAAGCACCTAAAACCTACAAAAACAAAGTAAAATACATCCGAGAAGAGCAATAACAAAGTATCAAGCATAATGGCTCAAGAAAAGGTTGAAACTATGGGAAAAGTAAGATAAAAACACACAAATTTAGCATAGAAATATGAGTATAAAATGGTGTTATCAAACTCCCGCACACTTAACCTTTGCTCGTCCTCGAGAAAAGAAAACAAAATAAGAAAAAGTGCTCTAGAAAGCAATAAAACCTATAATCAATGTCGTAGGAATCACGGTCACTTTTAGCTTAAATGACAAGCCATTTAAACTCCCTAATCGCTTAAAAAAACGAGTATGTTCCCATGAAGGTTTCCAAAGAGATTAACCCACAACTCTAAATCTAATCAAAGCAAAGGTTTTCAAAAATTAACATTTCTCAACCAAGGACCAAAATAGAGATTACAGGGACGCTAATGTGCACTCAACCGTCATGCTTGAGAGAGTAAGCAAGCTATCTCACCCTCAAAAGAGTGATCACAAATGAGCATTTGAGGGCCCAATCAATCGTGACTAAACATCTCTCACTCCATACCAAAACATCCCTCCCCAACCTCAAAGGCACAAGACAATGTGGCGTCTCATAGCTCGAAATGAGAGAGCTCAAAGATTGTTGACCCATGAATTGAAAGTAAAGTTTTGATGATAACTAACACAAACTTAACTAATATATACTTTGAGTTCCTATGAGATTTTACAGGTTCAAAGTGTAAGGAACTTGGAGCAAGGAACGTGACAAGCTCAAGGAGAAGCTCCTAGGAAGAATCTTGCAAAGGAACATAGAAGAAAGAGGAGAAGTTCCTAAGTAACACAGTTACGTAGGAACAAGCCACGAGAATAGATCTGTTCCTACAGGAACAAGCGAACAATGTCAAGACATTTCAACGAAGTATCTTGATGAAGATAAGAGAATTTCCAAGAAGATTATGAGAATAATTTTCTAGGATCTTTGTAAACACATTAGAGACTCAAATCTGGTTAGAACATCATATCTAGAAGTCATAACCAAATCTATCCCACAAATAAGTCTAGGTTAATTTATGATATAATTTAGGTTATAATAATATTTTCCTTAATATTAGGAAGGTAAAATATTTGACTGATTTTGTTGAAGAATAAAACGGCATCTAGGATTTTTAATAAGTCAAATAATATTGTTAAGAATCCTAGATTATAGGAATAAAATCATGGGATCATGGGGAAGAATAAATGGTAAAATAGTTATGTCAAGAATCCTATTCTCCTGGTCTAATTACGTGGGATGATGGAAGGAGTCATGGAGTTATGGGCAACCAAAGAACGTGGTCTAAGGCTGAAGTTTACAAGGCAGAATCACTCTATAAATACTCCAAGAATTTCAGAAGAAGAAGCGCAGAACAGTGGAGAACACACTTGAGTATTAAACGAGTCTAAGTTTAATATTGATGTTCTAGTCCATTTTACAAGATCTTTCAGTGTATTAGAGTCTACATTGAGTTGTAATCTGTGAGAAAAAGAGAAGTGTGAGAACTAGAGAAGATTTGAGAAAAAGAGAAAGAGAAACGAGAGATAAAGAGTGAGAATTGAGAATCAAGTTCCTATAGGAACTGACTAGTGTAATTAGAGAATTTAGGATGTAAAAGTTATTACAGGCCCATAATAGAAGTGGAGTTTTCTTCCTTTAGGCCAGGGAAGTTTTTCCCATAGAAATATCACTCGCACTCTTTAATTCACTCAAAATAGTTTAAATTATGCATACAAGTTCCACACAGCAATTCACCCCCCTATTGCAGTGTTCCAGTAGAAATAATAGTTGGTATCAGAGCAGGAACTCGGGAAAATCAAGCAACATTGAAGAGGGATCCTGAAGATGAACACTCATGAGAAATTGGAGGAAGGTTACTCAACTCAAAGATCACCTATGTTTGATGGGAAATTCTACACGTACTGGAAGAATCAAATGGAAATCTTCATCAAGGCTGAAAATTACCAGGTTTGGCGTGTAATTGAAGTAGGCGACTATGAGGTAACAAAAACTAACTCAAACAATGAAGTAGTTCCTAAATTGATTTCTGAATACGAAAAAGAAGATTTTGAAAAAATGGAAATCAATGCTCGTGCTATCAAATTGCTACATTGTGGTATTGGACCACATGAACACAATCGTGTCATGGTGCGCAAAACCGCTAAACAAATAAGGGATTTATTACAAATAACTCATGAAGGAACTAGTGAAGTAAAACGATCTAAAATTGATTTGTTGATGTCTAAATATGAACGTTTTGAAATGTTACCTAGAGAGTCAGTACAAGATATGCTTACACGTTTTACTAACATCACCAATGAGCTTTCTTCTCTTGCAAAAGATATACCTAATGATGAACAGGTTAGGAAAGTGTTGAGGAGTCTACCACAAAATGAAATATGGAGAGATAAGGTTATTGCACTCATGGAAACAAAGGATTTCACGAAGTTCAACATTGAACAACTTGTCGGTTCGTTGCTGACCCATGAATTGCATCTTGGAGGAACTGGTGAGAGTTCCCGAAGCAAAGGGCTGGCCTTGAGAGCTGAAAGTGACGAATCAGAAGAAGATGATGATGAGGCAGCGTTGCTGGTCAGAAGATTCAAAAGGGCTCTCAACAAAAATCGAAGTTCCTATAGGAACACGGGCAGAAAATTCACGAGTAACAAAAGGGAATTCGTGTGCCATAAGTGTGGATCCTCATAACACTTCAAGAAAGACTGTCCCCTATGGGATACTGAAAAGGGGAAGTCCAAGGTCAAGGAGTATGTCAAGGAGAAGAAGGAACAAGTCAAAGAAAAATTCTACAAACCTTCTTTCTCCAAGAATGATGTAAGGAAAGCAATGGTAGCAGCCTGGGAAGATTCTGAAAGCGAAGAAGATGAAGAGGAACAACCTGACGAAGAAGTTGCCAAAATATGCTTGATGGCCAAAACTGATAGGAACAAGGTCCACGAAGAACTCACTAACGAGGTATATCCAAATTATGATCTTCTTGATGCTTTCTCTAAACATGAATTAATAGATCTAGTACTGAAATTTCACAAAAACTAGACTAATGTATTACGAGTAAAAAACGAATATGAAAAGGCTCTTAAAACTCGTAAGGAACACAGTGATAGGCTAAGGTTAAATAGAACTGAAACTGAGAAAAGATTTTTCGACTTATTAGATGAAAATACGAATTTAAAGGTAAAAGTTGAAAAACTTCAAAAGGAACGTAGTCAAGTCACTATGGAACTAAATTGCTACAAGTTGACAAATCTAAATGAGAGTTCCACTGAAGGAACACTAAACAATTCAGTCATCAAGGAACTTATGAAGGAACTTGATAATGTTAAAATGGAACTCACGAATTTAAGAAATAAAAATGATGGTCAGCATAAAGTTCCAACATGGATTCTGCATGCCCAAACGAAAAGGAATTAAGGTCTTGGTTTTAATTGTAAAAGCCAAGTGGGAAAGCAGAATAAATATGTGGAACTTCCAACTAGCAAAGTGTGTACGTTCTGTGGGAACTCCAGTTTAGAATTAAATCCTAGCCATGTAAAACAGACATGGATTGAAAAATTAAATGATGATGTGTCTACAAAGGAACCCAAGGAAACCTGGGTTCCTACACCTAACATCTAATCTGTATTGCAGGTGCTGGTGAGGGGGAACAACACGTGGTACCTTGACAGCGGTTGTCCAAGCACATGTCAGGTGACAAATCTAAATTTCTATCACTGGGAGCCTACTCAGGGGGAACTGTGACGTTTGGTGATAATCAAAAAGGTAGCATAGTTGCCTTAGGTAAAGTTGGTAAGTCAAGTTCCCATGCAATAGATAATGTTTTTCTTGTTGATGGTCTTAAACATAACTTACTTAGCATCTCCCATTTCTGTGATAAAGGGAATTCTATTTGTTTTACTAATGAGCATTGTCAAATCATCAACAATCACACTAATCAAGTTGTACTTGAGGGAAAACGCGAAGGGAACACCTATATCGTTGATTTACATGAAGTTCCTAAGAATACATTCTCTTGTTTATGTGTAATTGAGGATGATCCTCTACTTTGGCATAAACGTGTTGGACATGCTAGTCTCCACTTAATTGATAAACATAGATCTAAGGAACTTGCTTTTGGATTACCTAACATTAAGTTCCTATGTGACAAAATATGTCGTGCATGTGCTAGAGGCAAACATGTTAGAAGTTCATTCAAAAACAAAAAGTTCGTGAGCTCCACAAAACCATTGGAACTTATCCATACGGTTTTGTGTGAGCCCATGAGAGTCCAAAGTAGGAGTGGTAAGCTATATGTCTTGGTTATTGTTGATGATTACTCTAGATATACATGGACTATGTTCATAGCAAAGATGAAACATTTGATGAATTTACTTGCTTTGCTAAGAAGGTTCAAAAATCTAGTGGTTATCAACTTATACATTTAAGATCTAACCATGGAAAGGAATTTAAAAATTACAATTTTGATGAGTTTTGCAGGGAACATGGTATGGATTACAATTTTTCAGCTCCAAGAACACCACAGCAAAATGGTGTTGTGGAGAGGAAAAATAGAACCTTAGAGGACATGGCAAGAATGATGCTCATAGCAAGCTAACTTCCAAGGAAATTCTGGGCAGAAGCAGTGAATACAGCTTGTTACATTATAAATAGAGTCATGATTAGACCTATCACTAACAAAACTCCCTATGCATTGTTTAGAGGACGAAAACCTAATGTGTCTCACCTTAGAACATTTGGTTGTAAGTGTTTTGTCCATAATAATGGTAAAAGGAACTTAGGGAAATTTGATGAAACGAGTGATGAAGCTATGTTCCTAGGGTATGCACTTGATAGTAAGGCTTATAGAGTTTACAACAAGAGAACATTAAGTGTCGAGGAAAGTGTACATATTATTTTTGATGAAACTAGCAATAGTGTAAATAGTATATGTACTAACGTTTTGCAGGAACATGAGGACTTCGAAATAGGGCTGGTTAGAAGAGATCCAGATGAAGAAGACTTAACATCCAATAAGGAACGAGCAAGAGTTCCTAAAGATTAGTTCGAAATTAAAATGCAAAATGAGGCAGTTCCAGAAGGAACAATGAATGAAGTTCCATACAACTATGAACATGAAGGAAACACCACTGATCCAGAAGGAGTTCTTGGAGAAACTGGAGAGACAGCAGGTCCTATCAGAGACTTCCAGCCTAAACCTTGGAAACACCAGAAGTCTCGTCCAGTTGATATAATTATTAGTGATATTACGAAAGGAACTCAAACCAAATCTCAAGTAAGGAAATTATGTGCCTTTAATGCATTCTTGTCCGTCATGGAGCCTCGAAATCATGTAGAAGCACTCGAGGATGTTGATTGGATCCAAGCAATGCAGGATGAGTTGAATCAATTCGAAAGGAATAAGGTTTGGCACCTTGTGCCTCAACCAGAACACCAGAAAGTAATTGGACTAAAATGGGTGTTCAAGAACAAGCTAGATGAGTACGGCACAATCATCAGGAACAAGGCCAGGTTAGTTAAAGGTTATAATCAACAAGAAGGAATTGATTTTGAAGAAACTTTTGCTCCAGTTGAAGGGTCAAAAGCTATTAGAATTTTAACTGTCGTTGCTTCTTTTATGGGTTTTAAATTGTATCAAATGGATGTTAAATGTGCTTTCTTAAATGGTTTTCTTAATAAAGATGTTTTTGTGGAACAACCTCGTGGTTTTGAAAATCCTAAATTTCCAAACTATGTCTATAAGCTGGATAAGGCTCTTTATGGGTTGAAACAAACTTCTAGAGCATGGTATGAGAGGTTGTCAAAGTTTCTTTTGGAAAATGGTCTTAAAAGAGGAAAAGTTGATAAAACTTGTTTATAAAATCCAAAGGAACTGATTTTCTCATTGTTCAAGTTTATGTTGATGATATAATATTTGGTGCTACTAAAGAATCCTTGTGTCAAGAATTTACTAATCTTATGAGCATGGAATTTGAAATGAGCTTAATGGGTGAGCTAAATTTCTTTCTTGGCTTGCAAATCAAGCAAACTGAGAAAGGAACCTGCATTCACCAACAGAAGTACATTAAGGAACTCCTCAAGAAATATGGCATGGGAACATCAAAAACGAACCATACCCCTATGGGAACTAACTCCAGATTGGATGAGGATCCCAGCGGAACAAGTGTGGATCAAAAGTTATATAGAGGCATGATAGGCTCCTTATTGTACCTAACTGCTAGTAGACCAGATATTGCTTACAGTGTTGGTGTTTGTGCTAGGTTCCAAGCAAATCCAAAGGAATCACACTGAACAGCTGTCAAGAGGATATTGAGATATTTGAAAGGAACTGATGATTTATCCTTATACTATCCTCACTGTGACACATTTGAGTTAACAGGATTTGGAGACGCGGACTATGCAGGTGACTTGGTAAATAGAAAAAGCACATTAGCTATGATTCAGCTCCTTGGAACATGTTTAGTTTGTTGGAGTTCCAAGAAGCAAAACCCTGTTGCTTTATCCACTGCGGAAGCAGAATATGTAATTGCTGTTGCAAGTTGTTCCCAAGTGCTTTGGATAAAACAACAACTAAGGGACTTTGGTATTATCTATAATTGCATTCCTATTTATTGTAATAATACTAGTGCTATATGTATTTCTAAAGATCCAGTTCACCACTCACGTGTCACACACATTCATATTCGTCATCATTTTCTCAAAGACAATGTAGAAAAAGGTTTGATAAAACTTGAATTTTGTCAAACTAAAAATCAAATTGCAGACATCTTAACAAAGCCACTGAATAGAGAAAGATATGATAAGATGAGGATGGAACTCAGATTGATAAAGTTGCAATAAAAGCCATGAAGTTCCTCCACGTATGTCATTACCTGTACCGAAGTTCCTATATGCATTTTTCATCACAAGTCTTGTGCGAAAGCATGTTCCCGCAAGAACTTTGATATAACTCGCAAATGTCTATCAATATTATCCTTAGTGTCATGATTGCTTGTCTAAAATGATTAAATTAGATGGTGTGCAATATGTTCTCACTTTTCACGTAATATATATAATTTGATTTTAATATTTACTTTTCCATAAATTAATTTTAATTTCCAGAAATTAATTTTTGTTCATAATTGTTTCATATTCCTACCCAATAGGATGAATTTATTTATTTTTATTTTTAAATTCCATGAACAAAATTTTGCAACCAGATTAACCAGATTAATCTAGAAGGAAGTTACCAAAAGATACCAAATAACCATCCTACATACATGCACTACTTTTCCCTTAAATACCCATCTAATCAACCCACTATTCACACCTCACTTTCACTCTCAACCATAAAAACTCTCCCTCTCCTTTACTCACTTTTCACTTTCTCACTCTTCAAAAACCCCAAAACTCTAAACCTTAAAACTCTTCATTAACCATGGATACTCAACACTCATCTTCACTTGAAACCGAAATTCAAACCCCAACAACCAAACCCACGCAACGACCGGCCGAAACACTCGCCGGAAAATCCGAAACCAAACCCAGTTCCTCCATTACTGAGAAAAAACGAAAAAAGGGACGAAGTCGAACCAACGGATGAAGATGAACCATCCTACATACATGCACTACTTTTCCCTTAAATACCCATCTAATCAACCCACTATTCACACCTCACTTTCACTCTCAACCATAAAAACTCTCTCTCTCCTTTACTCACTTTTCACTTTCTCACTCTTCAAAAACCCCAAAACTCTAAACCTAAAATCTCTTTATTAACCATGGATACTCAACACTCATCTTCACTTGAAATCGAAATTCAAACCCCCACAAACAAACCCACGCAACGACCGGCCAAAAACTCGCCGGAAAATCCAAAACCAAACCCAGCTCCTCCATTACTGAGAAAAAACGAAAAAAGGGACGAGGTCGAACCAACGGATGAAGATGAAGACGTCGATGTTGGGGATGACTCAATGAAAACGCTGGAGGGAGAAGCAAGTAAGTATGTTCCGGGTTTGTTTTTAGACTTAGATTGGTGTAGTTTGGTTGGTTATGTAGAGTTATTGGATGCTGTAGATAATCAGGGGTGGATAAAATTGCTAAGTGAACACGGAATTGATGATACGTATCCTAGAGCAATCCAAGAATTTTGTAAAAACTATGGATTTGCTAAAGGAACTATCACTAGTTCCGCCAATTTTGATGTTAAGATTTCGTTTGATGTTGATTATTTGGCTAAGTTGTTTGAGATTCCGAATTTGAAGATTGGGAAGGTGGGTAAGGATGAGATTTTGACGGAATTAGGAGGGAAGAAGGGAGTGAATAAAATTGATCACAATTCGCTTTCCCCCCTTGGAAAGTTAATGTTTAATGTTGTGAGGAGACCTGTGTTCCCACGAACACAGAAGAGGAATGAAGAAAATTCGTTGGATTGTGCGGTTATTTATTGTCTTTTGTAAAATGTTCAAGTAAATTACTCAAGCTTGATGATTTCTCACTTGGATCACACCGTTCCAAGTCGATTGAAAGTTGGTTATGGAACTTTGCTAACGAAAATTTTTAAAAGCTTTAATGTTCCATTAGAGGGGTATGGGAAGGTTGGAATGAAGGAGTATTACATTCACGTTTCTACAATGAATGGACTGAATTTGGGTGTTTTACGTGGGTATACTCAGTGGTACACTGAGATTTTGAGGTTAGAGGAGAAAAATAAGAGGGAGGAAGAAGAAAAATCAACAGTGATGAAGAGTAGGAGACTTCTTAACAAGTCTGACAGTGAGCCTGCTACCATTGATCTTGATGCATGCTGAGGGGATTAAAACTACTGAGATTGAGGTTCTGGTTCCTGGGAAGACAAAGCAGTTGGAACAGTTCCTCAAGGAACTGCAAGAGAAACAGCAGGATGTTGAAGGTCAAGTCTTTATGATGAGACAAGCCTTGAGTTCCTTTATGTTTTCTTACGACAAGAAGCATGCAGAAATTATGGCATGCCTTGCAGAGCTTAAAAATGCGAAAGGAACTCCATCTGCACCAGCTGGAACTGCTCCTGCTGAAGGTGAAGGACGAACTCATGTTGAAGAAGAAGCACCAGAAGAAGAAGTTCCCAGCACTTCAGTTCCTATGGACACAACCCCTACCTCAATTCCTGAAGAAACCTCACCTGACCCTGTTCCTCTAGAAATTGCCCCTGCCTCTTAAGCCTTTTATGTCCCACTCCTTCTTACTTTTATTCTCTTTATTTGAATTAATTTCGATATGGTTGTAATATTTTAGCTTGGATTTCTATTTTCTTCAGTTTTTATTTATTTTTCTTTGTTTTCGTTGTTTTCTTTATTTTCTTTTCAATAAAATTATTATTAGTTATGGGTAGCAAATCTTTTTCTTGCTTTCTTTTATTTTTGGGAACATATCTGTCATACTTCTATTTTTGATTCTTTAGATGCATCTTGATGGCTAATTTTGCTAGATTTTTGCTTGAGATACATATTAAAATTTCAAAAGCGGGGTCTATAGCATTATATATGAAATCATGGTGCTGTGATGAGAAGTTCCAAAAGGAACGTAGTTATGAGTTTTGATGATGCCAAAAGGGGGAAGAGAAAGGCAAAATAATTTGCATATAAAATCAAGTGTGAATCCGAATCTCTCTCACTCTATTAAAAACCTGCAAAATTCTTAGTCTCAAATCAAGTATATAAACCTAGTCTTAGTCTTAGTTTAGTGTATATACTTTATCTTCTCAAAATCAAAAAAAAAAAATCTGTCAAAATCAAAAATTCAAAATTCAAAAATATGTCTTTATTGTTTTCATTTTTTTTCTAAGTTCGTTTGCCTTGTTTTGTCATCATCAAAAAGGGGGAAATTGTTGGCCCATGAGTTGAAAGTAATGTTTTGATGATGACTAACACAAACAAACTTAACTAATATATACTTTGAGTTCCTATGAGATTTCTCAGGTTCAAAGAGTAAGGAAATTGGAGCAAGGAACGTGACAAGTTCAAGGAGAAGTTCCTAGGCAGAATCTTGCAAAGGAACACAGAAGAAAGAGGAGAAGTTCCTGAGTAACACAGTCATGTAGGAACAAGCCATGAGAATAGATATGTTCCAAGGAACAAGCGAACAACGTCAAGGCATTTCAACGAAGTATCTTGATGAAGAGAAGAGAATTTCCAAGAAGATTATGAGAATAATTTTCTAGGATCTTTGTAAATACATTGGATTCTCAAATCTGGTCGGAACATCATATCTAGAAGTCATAACGAATCTATCCCACAAATAAGTCTACGTTAATTTATAATATAATTTAGGTTATAATAATATTTTCCTTAATATTAGGAAGGTAAAATATTTGACTGATTTTGTTGAAGAATAAAACGGCATCTAGGTTTTTTAATAAGTCAAATAATATTGTTAAGAATCCTAGATTATAGGAATAAAATCATAGGATCATGGGGAACAATAAACGGTAAAATAGTCAAGTCAAAAATCCTATTCTCCTAGTCTAATTACTTGGTATGATGGAAGGAGTCATGGAGTTATGGGCGATCAAAGAATGTGGTCTAAGGCTGAAGTTTACAAGGTAGAATCACTCTATAAATACTCCAAGAATTTAAGAAGAAGAAGCGCAGAACATCGGAGAACGCACTTGAGTGTTAAACGAGTCTAAGTTTAATATTGATGTTCCAGTCCAGTTTACAAGATCTTTCAATGTATTAGAGTTTGTATTGAGTTGTAATCTGTGAGAAAAAGAGAAGTGTGAGAACTAGAGAAGAGTGGGGAAAAAGAGAAAGATAAACGAGAGATAAAGAATCAGAATTGAGAATCAAGTTCCTACAGGAACTGGCGAGTGTAATTAGAGAATTTAGGTTGTAAAAGTTATTACAGGCCTGTAACAGAAGTGGAGTTTTCTTCCTTTAGGCCAAGGAAGTTTTTTTCGTAGAAATATCACTCTCACTCTTTAATTCGCTCAAAATAGTTTAAATTCCGTATACATGTTCCACACAGCAATTCACCCCCCCCCCCCTGTTGCAGTGTTCCAGTTGAAACAACAAAGATAATCAAAGTGAGTGTAATCAAGCAATTCTAGCACATGTCTCAAGAAAAATACTCATGGCTTCCTCCGTTATACGACTCAACCATCTAGAGTTAGAAGGAATTGTGGGTTGTAACGTTAGGCTTAAGGTAGGTAGGGAAAAAAATTTGGCCGTGGTGCTCTTCCTAGTCAAGTGAAACATTATAAAACAAGAGTTAAGTCAAACCAAACTAAGGGGCAAATGCTTCCCCCAACTCAATCACTACACACAAATAAGGAGCCAAAGCAACTATATACAAACCCCTTTGTGCTTTTCTACCATGAACACTAAATCTTTGGGAAATTTTTTTGTTTTTCTCTTTTTCTTTTTTTTTGAATTTTTTCATTTATTTTTTATTTTTTTTGTTAACCTATATATACATGGGGCTTAAGCTCCAAACAAATGCACTAAACAAAACTCAACCACTTATCAACATTGAAACTTAACAACTTTACAAGTATAGCTCTATTTCACTTGACACTAAGGGTAAATCAAACAAAATTTGGCTAAGGCTCATAGAGTTGGCTAACAAGAAGTGGAAGCTCAAATGGGTTGCAAATGTTAATGAAAACCCAAATCGCAGTTTTATTGAAGAAAAATAAAACAAAATAGGTGAATGAAAAATAAAATAAAATAAGATAAAATTTTTGTGTCCCAAATTTCCCCCAAATGAATGCCTTCATCATTCCCTAAATCGGTTTGGTCAAAACTTCATAAAACCATGAGCACGCGAACAACACAATAACGACATATGCTAGACCCTCAAGTGTGTTTATGACTTTGAAGTGCTTAGGGGCTCTAAAAAGAATACCAACTCTCACTTCACATGGTCAAAATATCAAATACCACAAAGCAAGGCCTCATCATAGGTTGGGCTACACCCGGCTTAGCCTAAAAGGCTCACCACCAAAATTACCCATGAGTGAGAGAATAAAAAGTCCAATTGCTACAAGTGACAAGCAAACCCCTCAAGAAAATCAAACCAAACACACAAAACTCAAATCCAATCTCAAGAATCCAAGGTCAAGATAAAACCATTCATCCACTTTGCTTTGAAAGAATTAGAAATTTTTTTTATTTTTTTTTTATTTTTTAGAATAACTGTTACTAAAAGAAAAGAAAAATAAATATATACAAAGTACTGAGGTTGTTTCACTCCCCCCAACTTGAAATTTGCAATGTAGACAATGCAATATAAAAGCATAAAACAAGGAAGGGAGGGAAACTTAAAGACCCTCGCTAAGGAGGGGGAAGAGAAGGGTGTGAGAACCCTTGTGAATGCAGCCAAGCACCGAAAGCAGAGATAATGCCAAACATTGAAACCACTTCACTCTTTATTGCCTTAATATCGGTCTTCAACTCATCAACATAAGCTTGCAAGGTCACAAGTGTTGGCACGGGCACTGACGGGGAAGAAATAACGGCCGCAGAAGGAGAGGGTGGAATGGATGATTCGAGGGCCAATGGAGCTCGATCGTGCGGTTGCAATTTACAAAATGACCAATTGCCTTGAACACGCAATGTCATCGCCTCAGGAGAGGGTAGCTCTTCCTCCTCATCATTCCCCAATTCCCAAAGAATGGTACCTTCTTTCTTAAGAGTCCAACCCATAGAGGAACATGCAAAAATGTCAATAGAATCAGACCCCTCAACTGCACCATCATGTAAAAGACGATCTTGATGACCCAAATGCAAAGAAATTGTGGTTATAAGACCACCTAGAACAATAGAACCACTGGTTGTTTCCGCATTAACAATGGACATCATTTTCCGAATAAGAAAAGCACCAACATCGATTGGTTTGGCATAAAGCATATGTTCAAGCATGTATAAATCATCCCTTCGAACCTTACTATTCTTCTCACGACCAAAGATAGTATTGGCGAGCACCTTATGAGCATATAGAAGTGTGGGATGACGAATAAGAGAATTTGGACTTCCCTTTGAGTCGAAAGCATCTCCCGAACCAATTTTCCACGTACCAAAACTGGTTAGCTCAATCTCCAATACTTGGAAGTTAGCCTAGGGCCTCCAGTAGGTAATCGAAGCACCTCATCAAGTTGAGATAGAGTCCACGTGCGTTCCACATCATATAAGCAAAATGTGATCATAGTATCGCACTTCGGCTTAACATTGGCCTTCAAAGAGCTCAAAAACTCAATTATGACACTTTTGTATGTCGAACATTTTGTAGTGAGAAGATCATGATAACCAGCATTAGAAAAGAGCCATCGAATATCATCCTCGATATGCAATGCCTTAAGAGCATCAAAGTCACAATAACGAGTAGCAGAAACCCCTCTCTTGAACAACTTCTCATAATTCGCATTGAATTGTGCATCACCATTAAAAATCAATGTCATATTAATCAATCACCACCTCTTTGTTGACCCTAGTAGTTGAGGAAATATTTTTCTTGCTAGTAGAAGTGGAAGATTTTTGTTTTGAAGTAAAAGCTTTGTTGACAAAAATTGTCTTGGCTTTAGAAGTAGAACTTGAAGTCACTTTATTTTGTCGAACACGTGGTGTGCGTGCCATGATTGAATGAGTAAAATAAGATAAGTCCAAAGTTCACACAACTCCAATTAAAATATCACAACTCCCACCCAAAAATCACAAGCAAGGGTCTAAAAACTCAAGCACATCCAAACTCACACACAAACTCACGCACAAAGCCAAGGGAATTTCAACCAAACTCAATTGAATCCAAGGAAAATCCAGTGATTTTTCGCCAAGAAACTCTAAATGCTAAGGTAATTATTCTCAAATTCATTCATGAACCATGAAAAATCAAAAACCCCAAATCAATTTTGCAAAGTTAGGGTTTTTGTTTCTTTATTTTTTGTCCTTTTTTTGTTTTGAATTACCTTGGTGATGGTGACGGTGGGGCTGCAGGCAGCACGGCAGAGGAGCACCGGAAGGCTGGTGGCGCGATGGCAGACGGCCGGCGCAACGGTGGCAAAGCAGAGGCGATGGGGGCTTTTGCGTGGGACTCCAAGGGGGCGCGTTTCTGCGTGCGGTGGGGTTGTTGCGCGTGTGTAGTGGCAGAGGCGACAGGTCCGACAGGGCGGTGGCTGGGTTGCCGACAATTCAGAGGAAGGAGGGGAGAGTTTATGGGTTGTTTCGTTTTGCTGGAGTCTCTTTGGTTTGTACGGTCAGTTTGCACTTTTTATTTGTTTTCTTCTTTTTTTGTTTTTTTTTTTGTGTGTGTGCAAACAAATTATAGGAAACACCACAACTTGGTTGTGGTGTATGGACTTTTGTTGCAACCTAGTTGCTTTGTGTACTGATATGTGACTTATTGCTTGAAAACATGATTTCCCGTAACCTAGTTGTGACTTGAATTCAAATGTTGCAACCCCCTTGCGGACTAGGCTGGTTTGCTAACCACAATTTACTCCATGGTCTTGAAAAATCTGTACAAAAAGAACTAAAAACTTCATAAAGCAAAAATTAGTAGGAAAAAAAATACTAAATGAGGATTAACTAAAAACACTAACTAAATAAACCACTATCTTGAATAAACTAAACTAACTAAGAAAAAATTTTGGATTTTTTTCAATTTTAAATTTTTTAATTTTTTTTTTAATTTTTAAAAGGGAATAGATATAGAATGAAAGAAAAAGAAAGAAAAAAATAAAAAGTTAGATAGAAAACTTGGGTTGTTTTCCAAGAAGCGCTAGTTTAAGGTCATCTAGCTTGACCACCTTCTAAATCATGTATTCGAAGGGTGAGAAAGTGTAATGTCCACTCTCTCGTGATCAATAGGATCGCTCGCTCTATAGTGCTTCACTCTTTGACCATTCACCTTGAAAGTACCACCTTGACTGTTCAAAAGTTCCACTGAACCATAAGGAAAAATGTTGTTGACTGGAAATGGTCCCAACCATCTAGAGCGAAGCTTACCTGGTAATAATTTCAATCTAGTGTTAAAAAGATGCTCTTTGTTTAAACTCTCTTCTCAAAATCCCTTTATCATGCCATCTCCTTGTTTTCTCTTTGTACACCCTTGAACTTTCATAAGCATCTAGGCGAATTTCATCAAGCTCATTAAGTTGTAACAACCTCTTCTCACCCGCTGCTTGCATATTAAAATTTATGGTCTTGATTGCCCAATACGCTCGATGCTCCAATTCAACGAGAAGATGGCACGCTTTTCCATAAACAAGCCTATATGGAGTTGTCCCAATGGGCGTTTTGAAAGCAATTCTATACACCCAAAGTGCATCATCAAGCTTTGAGGCCCAATCCTTCCTTGATTTTGCAATCGTGTTCTCTACGATAGTCTTGATCTCTCGGTTAGATATATCCACTTGCAGACTAGTTTGTGGGTGATATGATAGTCCAACTCGATGATTTACTCCATACTTCTTCAACATTGCCTCGAACTTCTTCTCAATAAAATGCATCCCCCCATCACTAATCAAAACTAGTGGCACTCCAAATCGAGAGAAAATTGTCTTCTTGAAGAACTTTTGAACCACACGAGCATCATTAGTAGGAGTAGCAATCGCTTCAACCCACTTCGAGACATAAGATGAAGGGAAAGGTCCCATAAAATCAACTCCCCACACATCAAATAATTCAACCTCAAGAATGTTATTCATAGGCATTTCATTTCTCCTAAAGATGTTTCCAGTCCTTTGACAACGATCACAAGACTGAACATAAGCATGGACATCCTTGAATAGAGTTGGCCAATAGAAACCACATTGAAGAATTTTGGCAACAGTTTTAAAGGTCTTAGCATGGCCACCACAAGGTGAATCATGATAATGAGAAATTATAAAGTTCACCTCATCTTCAAGAATGCAGCTTCTAATGACTCGATCCGCACATCCCTTGTAAAGAAAAGGATCATCCCAAAAGTAATGCTTCATCTCCTTGAAAAACTTCTTCTTTTGTTGTGATGAATATCCATGAGGGAGAGTATCACTAGCCAAATAATTGGCTATATCAGCATACCAAGGAGACTCATTAGTAAGAATCGCAAACAAATGATCATCGGGAAATGAATCATCAATAGGCAATCCCTCTTCAGCTTCATCATCAAGGACAAGTCGAGATAGATGATCAGCAACAACGTTTTCCGCACCCTTTTTGTCCTTGATCTCCAAATCAAATTATTGTAACAACAGAATCCATAGCATACACTGTTTATGCTAAAAATCTACTCTAGCTAGCAAACTTTAGCTAGTTCCGACAATAGCTAAATAATTACTAACTCTGTTTGTTTTGATGTAGAAATGAAATAGTGCAAAGAAGGGAGTGGGGGAGACACCAGATGTGGTGACGCGGAAAACCCCCCTAAATTAGGGTAAAAAACCGCGGGTGGCTTTGAGTGCACCAATCCACTAGTTAATAAGATTGTTTACAATTACAATGTATAATACTAGCTAGATAGCTAGGTAGTTTCAGTTTATAGCTGCTAAGTATAACTTAAAGAATGTAAATAGAATATAAATGTTGTACGTACAAATAATGAATAATAATAATAATAATAATAATAAAGTGTTAATTCTCTTGTGATTGCCTTGTGTATGTATCTTTTTTTCTCCTCTCCTATTTATAGAATAAACGTCGCTTCTAGCTGTTGTCCCCTCTTCAAGTCAGTTACTCCTTGGGAATGCACCTTGCTTGATTTATGGGCTAGATTCAAGCTAGTTTGAAATGTTGTTCCTATTCTTTAGGCACGATCTCCTCAATATCTTTGAATCAATTTCCACGTCCTTTTTCTTCTAGAAGCTCCTCAGAATATTCTCCTTTCGACACCCTGATTTACGGACCCACTATCTTGACCATTTCTAAGCTGTAGCTGCTAGCTGAGTATCTGCATAGCTGGTAATCAAGCTGGATTATAGGTAGAAATTTTTGCCATAACAATTTTCCCCTAACTTGTAAGCTGGGAGTGCCCACCTACCGGGTTGCAAGTTACCGTTGGGGATCAACATAGTTTCCAAGAAACATCAAAAGCAATAATTAGTTTCTAAAAATAAATGAAAGAAAGATGCGAAAAGATTTAACAGTTAAGAAAAATAACCGTTATGCCCTCCTCTTCTCCCTTTAAATACACCTCTTTCACCCTCCTTCTTCATCTTTGCTAATTTCTTTAGGAAGAGAATTCAAAAACTCGATTTTAGTTCTTTGTGATTTTGCGAACTTCCAGACAACTTTAGCCTATCAGGTATTGAGATCTTTTCCTCCACTCTTTGTTTTGCTTCCTTCTTCCATTTCTTAGTTTTAATTTAGAAAACATGGGTAAGGCTAAGGACGACATAGCGAGCGTGATAACAGAGGAGCGTCTACAATAAATCGCCATGATGGGTCTCTTCCCTGAGTCGGTTAAATTAGTGATTCCCACCTCCAGCCATTGACCTGAAACTTGCCCCTCTGACCACGTATGTTTTTTCGAGTACCCCTTTACCATTGGGTTCACCTTCTCTTTGGCTGGGTTGGTTAGGTTGGTTTTAGAGCGCCTAAGTCTAAGTCCGGGACAATTGCAACCCTCTTTTTGGAGGATTTGCAAGGTGGTTGAGGAAAAAAGCAATGAGTGGGAGTTAGACTTAATTTAGATGATTTATTAGCTGTATACTCTATTAGGAAGGTAGGCCCTGGGTATGCTACCTTGAAGGTTAGGGTAGCTGGGAACAAGCTGGTGGATGATGAGGGCAGATAAGGGTTGGAAGAGTAGGTACTTCTTTGTGGAGAAGTCCTCTCTTGGTGAAGAGGGAAGGTGGCTGGTTGGTGGATGGAATACTACAGGTATTAGTACCGTTTCTTTGCTTAGCTTTTAGCACTTTTATTAATCTGGTTCTTGCTTACTTTCTTTTGCAGTTCACTCTCCTCCTCCCCTAATCACGGAAAGTCTAGCTATTAGGGAATTCCTAAGTCACCCTATTGAAGAAAGGACTTTTGAAGCTGCTAAAGAACCTGCAACTACCACTCCAGCTGTGTCTTCTGGTAAAAGTTCCTTCTTGCTTGCTGGCAACAGTTTTTCTAGTAGTTGTCTAGCTGTTGTTTGATATTAGTTCTGACATTACGTGGCTATGTTTCCTACAGGTTTAAAGGATATGTCTTTTGCGGAGGAAAAAAGGAGGGTTTCGAAGAGGAAAACCGCAAGCAGCAGCACAACTAGCTCTGCGAACACAGGTTCGAGGCCTGTGGAAGCTGTGGTTATTATGCCTCCTCCTTCTAAGTTTCCTAAGTCATCCGACCCCGTTCCGGTGGATGACCTAGAGCTATCTTTTCCTCCTACATTCCTAGCTAAGGAAGATGTAGAGGAAGGGATCGAGCCTCATGTCGAGAAGTTGCTATTCCTGACTGCTAGGCAGCACCTCAACAGCCTGTCTCCTGAGGCTGTGTTGGGTGATGTAGCTGGCCACTCCCTCCAGGTTAGACACTTTCCTAGTGAATTTTGTGTGTATCTTTTCTATTACTTGCTTTTCCTAACTTAGTCTCACGTAGGCTCTCCAAGACGTCCTAGCTGCCAGGAGCTTAGTGAAGGGTTTTACTGCTAAGCATGACCAGGCGTTGCATAAGGTGGACAAGCTGACAACGGAGAATGAACTCCTTAGGACGCAGCAAGCTGAGCTGAAGTCCAAGCTGGAGGAGGATTTCAGGTGCATACTGGAGGAGAGGGAGAAGGAGCTGGAGGGCAAAAATGAGGAGTTGCTGAACAAGAACAACAAGCTGGAGCAGGAGTTG
This sequence comes from Suaeda aralocaspica, assembly GCA_016808085.1. NCBI lineage: Eukaryota > Viridiplantae > Streptophyta > Magnoliopsida > Caryophyllales > Amaranthaceae > Suaeda > Suaeda aralocaspica. The sequence continues at coordinate 589,410 of PYUH01000001.1, forward strand.
GAGGACTTAAGGGAGGAGAGTAAGGATGTGGCTGCTTTTTCCCTCACAAGGGGGAGAGCTATGATAGCTTATGAAGTCTATCATAAGGGGGCTACGACTAAGGATTGCCAAGCTGTGGTGGATGAGTACTTGGAGCATTTTGGTAGCTTGGCTGACCTCCTTCCCGCTTCCTCTGAGTCGATTGATGATGCTCCTCTTGGTGATGCTGCCAGCTTGGCAGGTGAGGGGGAGGCAGCTACTGTGGGGGAGACTCCTGCCCCTGTAGCTGACCTTCCTCCTAATGAGGGCCAAGCATGAGAGGTGCTGGAGCCAACTAATGAAGAAGCTTAGGATCATTTTTTTTTTTTGCGTTTGAGATTAGATATTGACTTTTTAATCATTATGTTTTATCAGACAATTGCTTTAGGGCCTTTTCAAATTTGAATTAAGTCCGTACTTCTTTATTTTGAATGTTTTTTATGACTCTGTTATTTTGCGTATAATATTGTGGTTTGAAATCATTATGTACATATTCGTGGTTGGTAGCTAGCTTTAAGTTAGATTGTATGCATACCTTGAGTTGGGTAAGTGGTGAGGTTACTTTATAGGCCATCTGGAGGCAGCTTGACTATGTGTTTTGGTTGCTGGGGCAGCTTCCAGCTAGTATCCACTTCCCCTTTGATTGCGTTATAGCTTTGAGCGGCGTCTGGGCCTTAGTTGCTACTCTACATGGAGTATCAGGATTCCTTGGTGGCCTGTCTGGGACCTGTCTATGTTAAAACAATTGTTAGTTGTGGTTGTTGGCGTTTCTACCAACGATTTTAAGTTAATCATTCAATGACTTTATAGTTAAGAAAATTAGGACTAGGATAGTTGTGTTAGCTTGGCTTACTTGCTAGCTGGTTCGTGCTTTCAATCTAATCTGAAGTGATACACCTTCAGGTTGGATGCATTCCAGCTTCTAGGAACTTCTTTTCCTTGCGTTGTAGCTAACCTGTAAGCACCATTGCCTATAACTTTAATGACTTGATACGGTCCTTCCCATTGCGTAGCTAATTTTCCAGCATTCTTTTCTTTGGTGTTGGCAAAAACTTTCCTTAGCACCCAATCTCCTGGCTGAAATGTCTTTGCTTTTACGTTTTTGTTGAAGCTTCTAGCTACTATGTTCTGTTGGGCGGCAATTCTGATGAATGTGTAGTCTCTTAGCTCTTCTAAGGAATCCAGGTCCTTAGCTAGTTCTACCTTGTTTGCTTCTTGTGTCATTAGTCCATATCTAGCTGTTGGTGTGGCTATCTTAGCAGGTAGTACGGCTTTTGCATCCATACACTAGAGAGAAGGGTGTTTGTCCTGTAGCTGCCCTAGGCGTGGTCCTATTGGCCCACAGGATTCTAGGTAGTTCTTCCGCCCATCTCCCCTTCTTAGCTTCTAATCTTCTCCTAATCCCATTGATTATTGACTTGTTGCTTGATTCAGCTTGCCCATTTGCTTGCGGGTACCTAGGGGTTGACATAGTCAAGGTCATATTCCATTCGCTGCAGAAGTCTCTTGTTTTGTCACTTATGAACTGGGACCCGTTGTCATACACGATCTCGGATGGAACCCCGAACCTGCATATTATGTTGTTCCAGATAAAGGAGACTACTTCCTTGTCCCTTACCTGCTGGTAGGCATCCGCTTTGATCCATTTGGAGAAGTAGTCGGTTAGTGCTATCATGAATACCTTCTGACCAGGGGCTGGTGGCAATTTTCCTACGATATCCATTCCCCATTTCATGAAAGGCCATTGCGTTAGTGTTGGGTGCAAGACTTCGGAGGGTTTGTGAGATATACCAGCATGTCTTTGGCAGCTATCGCATATAGCCACGTATCTGACTGCGTCTTGTCTAACGGTTGGCCAATAATATCCGTAGCTAAGGATTCTGTTTGCTAGTGACCTTCCAGCTATGTGCGATCCACATTGGTCGTCATTGAACTCCTTTAGCTGCTTCTGCCATTCTTCCTTTTCTAAGCATCTCTGGAGTATCCCTCTAGCTGACATCTTAAACAGTATTCCTTGGACGAGCTGGTAACTGGATGCCTTAAACCTAACCTTTCTGGCTTCTAGCTTGTCTTCCGGCAAGATGTCATGCTGCAGATAATCGTAGAGTGGTTTGGTCCATGATTGGTCGTTGGTGGCTACTTCTTGATTTGTCGTAGTGAGTACTAGCTAGTTTGTGTTTTTGTTTATAGCGGGGCCAGCTAGGTGAATTATGGGTATAGACGTCAAGCTGCTCTTTCTTAGGGCCGATCCCAGGTTAGCTAAGGCATCAGCTTGGGTGTTCTGATCTCTCGGTATCTGAGTGATTTTGAAGGGGGTAAAGTGAGCTGATGTTTGCTTGGCTAGCTCTAGGTAGCTGGTCATTTTGGAGTCTTTAGCTATGAATTCCCCTGTGACTTGGCTGACTATGAGCAAGCTATCACTGTACACCTCCAAACCTGTTGCCCCTATGTTTTTAGCCATTATCATTCCTGCAATCAACGCCTCGTATTCTACTTCATTGTTAGTTGCTTTAAAGTCGCAAGCGATGGATCGTACTATCTTGTCCCCTTGTGGCGACTTTAGTACCATTCCTAGCCTTGCGCCTCTGAAGTTGGAGGAGCCGTCTACAAACATCTTCCATACCTGGTTGTTTTGTACCTGGTTGACCTCCTTCATTTCCAATTATGCAGCTTGTTCTAGGTCAGGACTAAAGTCAGCCACAAAGTCGGCTAGCGCTTGTGACTTGATTGCAGTTCTTGAGTGATATCGTATGTCGTAGCTGCTCAATGTGATTGCCCACCTTGCCATTCTGCCAGATAACTCCGACCTTTTTAACACAGCCATTATAGGATAGTTAGTCATAACTAGTATAGGATAAGACTCGAAATAATGTCTGAGCATTCTAGATGCCGTTACTAGAGCTAAAACAAGTTTTTCCAATGAAGAGTATCTAGTCTCGGCATCTAGGAGTGACTTGCTTACATAATAGATGGAAAACTGCTGGTTGTCAGCTTCCGTTGCTAGGACCACGCTTACAGCTCTACCGCTGACGGCTAGGTATAGCTGTAAGCACTCTCCAGCTTGAGCTTTAGATAGCAGGGGTGGCGATATTAGGTACCGCTTTAATTCGTTTAGAGCATTTTCATGGTCATTTGTCCATTTAAAACCTTCATTTTTTCTTAAGACGTTGTAAAACAAATGACATTTGTCAGATGACCTTGAAATAAAGCGGTTTAATGCAGCTACCCTGCCAGTTATCTTCTGTACCTCTTTTAGATTTCTAGGTGATTGTATATTTATTATAGCTCTTACCTGGTCGGGGCATGCTTCGATGCCTCTTTGGGTTACTATGTAACCTAGAAACTTACCTGCAGCTACTCCGAGCGAGCATTTTGAAGGGTTGAGTTTCATGCTGTATTTTCTTAGTACCACGAAAGTTTGCCTTAGGTGCTCTATATGATCTTCAGCTTTCTTGGACTTTACCAGCATGTCGTCTATGTATACCTCCATTGTATCTCCTAGCTGGTCTTTAAACATTTTGTTGACCAGCCTTTGGTAGGTAGCTCCAGCGTTCTTCAATCCAAAGGGCATGACTTTATAGCAATATATTCCTTTGTCCGTCATGAAGGTCGTCTTCTCTTGATCTTTTGGGTGCATTAGTATTTGATTGTACCCGGAGTAAGCATCCAGGAAGGTGAGCATCTCATGTCCTGCTGTTGCGTCCACCATAGTATCTATATGTGGTAGGGGGAAGGGGTCCTTCGGGCATGCCTTATTTAAATCTGTGAAGTCTATGCAAACCCTCCATTTGTCGTTCTTCTTGCTGACCACCACTAAGTTAGCTAGCCAATCGGGATACTTCACTTCTCTTATCTTCCCAGCTTCCAAAAGTTTTTTTTACCTCTTCGTTGACTACTTAGTTTCTTTCTGGTGCGAATTTCCTCATTTTCTGTTTTACTGGCTTCAAAACTGCATCCACGTTCAGCTTGTGTGTAATGACTTCTGGGTCTATACCTACCATGTCTTCGTGGGACCATGCGAAACAATCTGCGTTCTCCCTTAGGAACTCTAAGATTCTTGTTTTCTGGCCTTCATTTAGGCTGGCTCCTAGCTGGATCACTTGCTCCGGCTTGGAGGGATCGAGCACCACTTCGTCTAGCTGTAGCTCGCTAGGTCCTATTGGCGCTAACCCTTCCTGTAATTGCTAGATGTTTGCCAGCTTTGGTTTCAGCGTCCTTTTGTAGCAATCTCTCGCTATCTTTTTTTCCCCTACTATTGTTAGGACCCCCCATGGTGAAGTGAATTTTAGTGCTTGGTGGTATGTAGATGGTACAGGTTTCATCTTGTGGATCCAAGGTGTCCCCAGGATGACGTCGCGGAGGGACAATCTACCACGTTGAACCTGCTTGTCATGTTTACGCCTTCTGCCCAGGTTGTTAGGTTGATTTCCCCTTCTGTATGCTTGGTTTCTCCGCTGAACCCTACCAACACTTTAGGTGTCTTGGTGATGTCAGCGTCTTTCAATCCCATTTCTTTTAGTGCGCTCTTGAAGATTATGTTGGCTGAGCTGTCGTTGTCTACCATCACTCTCTTGATGAGGCAGTTACTAATTTGTAAGGAGATTACTAAGCCGTCGTGATGATCTTCCTCTTCTAGCTCACCTCCATCAAAGGAAATGGTCGTGTTCTTCAGCCTCTTGTCTTACTCCAATTTCAAGTTGTCCGGCTTGCTTAGAGTCCTTGTTCCATCTCTAGCAAAACGCTTTGCAACAAAGTAGGTTAGTCCGCAAATTTCAGATCCACCAGATATTAAGTTAATTACCTTTGACGTAGTAGGTGGCGGGAGTGGTCCTGGCTTCTTGGTTTTTTCTTGTGATCCCCCCTTCTTACCTAGTAGGTAGTTCAGGTACCCTTTCTTTAGCAGGTAGGCTACCTGTTTTCTGAGCTGGAAACATTCCTCTGTGTTGTGCCCATGGTCATTATGGTAGCTGCACCACTTGGTTTTGTCCTTCAAGCTGTCTGGCTTGTCGGTTCTCTTTGGCCAGCGCACGGCTTCTCCCTGCTTGTGTAAGGCGTTTATAACACCGCCAGTATCCACGTTGAAGCAGTATGACTCGATGCTGGGATAGCTGCTAGCTCCATAACCGTAACCTGTTACCTGTAAGGAAGAAAAAGGGTAGATGTTATTAATAGATTCACGTTTAAGATACGGTTGGTGTCTCCAGCTGCTGCGCCGCTGGCTAGTTATCCTGGGGTCGTCATAGGCTGGCCTCCAAGAAGCTTCGTCTTCTTCCGTTCTGACTTCAGCTAGTGCTCTGGTTTGCACATCATCGAAAGTGGAGCATGGGTACCTAGTCAGTTATTCGTACAACCTGGACCTATACAGAATCCCTCGCCTGAAGGCTTCAATGGCTGTAGAAGATTCTAGGTTGGGTATGGCTATCATCTCCTTGTTGAACCTGTCTAGGTAAGACCTAACAGCTTCATTGGGTCTCTGCACTAAGCTGTAGAGGTCACTAGATTGCTTCTTCATGGCAAGGCTACTTACGAATTGCTGGTAAAACCTGTTAGCCAAGCTGGAGAAATCTTCTATGGTTCCTGGCTTAAGATTCATCAGCCATTGTAATGCGGGACCCGTGAGGGTTCACTAGTACAAAAAAGGTATTTTGCTGTGGTTTTTTCCTGGGTATTTGTTGCGGTTTTGAACCGCAGCACTTATAGCAGCAGCAAATGATGAAATTTTATTTGCTGCGGTTATTCAGGTAACCGCAGCAAATAACACACCAGAAATTGGAGGGAAACAGGATTATTTGCTGCAGTTCTTTGTAAAACCGCAGCAAATAGTGTAGTTTCCCACCAAAAAAAACACTTATTTGCTACGGTTTTGTGAATAACCGCAGCAAATAAGCACCCAAAAAAATAAAAAATAAATTTTTTTTTTACATCTTAAAGCAAAATTAGAAGCTGAAATGTTATACATACATAGAATCAATTATTTTCAATTGAATTACACTTCTATCACAAAAAAAATACACTTCTATCACAAAAATACATTTGAAATTTAACTTAAACAACATTGGTGATGGACTTGTTGGTGAGTGATTGGAGAAGTAAAGCATACAGCAGCACGGTCCAAGAACCAGTAGCAGCAGCATTACAGCAGCGGCACACCAGCAGCAGCAACGCAGTGGCGGGCCATCAGATAAAGAGAAGAGCAAAGAGAGATAAAGAGAAGAGCAAAGAGAGCAACAGAAAAAAAAATCATACCATAATTCATTCATTCAACCATATCTATACATTCATTCAACCATTTCTATTCTTATTCATTCGTTCAAGCATTACCATTCATGAATAAACCCATTCATTCATTCATAAAATCAATCATAAGCTCAATCTCCTCTAAATATCTCATTCAAGCATCCATTACTCATTCAACTATTCTTTTGTTCAATCATTTATTTATATAGTAGTCTCATTCAATCATTTATTTTATATAGTGTTCTCATTCATAACTCATACATAAACAAGCAAAATTCATTCACAAGCATTCATATATTCATCATTCAACCAACATCACAGCAATAGCCACAAGAACACAACCGCAGCCACAACAACACAGCAATAGACTATATATATTTATGTTTATATACATAATCTCCATCAGGGAAATGGTTACGATCACCCACCATTCGAGTAAGGCTACTTCAACAGGTTTTTAAGCCTGGAGCAACTCAAACCTCAATGATGTTGACCATGTTCATCACTTGAGTCCCTTCATCATTTGTAAATAATTAGTGTCTTATGAAAAAGGACTCATTTTTTATCAAGCAATTGTCGGACTATAAGGGACTCGATCATCATTCAACAATTGCATCACCATAAGAGATGCAATTGTCTGACCATAAGGGAATCAAGTAAGAAGCAACACATCAGACCACAAATCAATAAACATCAATCATAAGCTCAATCTCATCTAAATCAATAAACATCAGTCATAAGCTCAATCTCATCGAAATATTTCATTCAAGCATCCATTAACATACTCATTAAACCATTCTTTCATAGATTCAAAATCTAATTCATTCATTCAAGCATTACATCCAAACAATGAAGAATATCAGGTAGAGTAGTGGATGATTGTCAACTTAAATGAAAGGTTGGCTAACCATATTGATAAAAAGAANATTGATAGAAAGAACAACACTTACTCAACTCTCTGTCTGTCTCATTCTCACTCAATCACTCACTTATTCTCTCTCTGTCTCTCTCACAGAGACTATTATTCTCTGTCACTCACTCTCTGACGCTTACTCAACTCACATAGCCACTCTTTCACTAACACTCTTTGACTCACAGTCAGTCATTGTTTCACACTTACTCAGTCACTCACACTCTCTCATTCACATTCACTCACTCACACAGTCATAAAATATACACTCAGTCACTCACAAACAAATAAGACCAGACCTCAAACACAACAACAGTAAACCACAACCAAACAAAACCCTAGATCTAAACAACAATAATCAGAATAACAACAATCTAAACAACAACAATTAAAACAACAACAATCAGTACAACAACAATTAGAACAAAAAGGAACAACAACAATAGAGCAACAGCAGTCCAAACAACAACCTAACTTACTCAGTCAACAAATCAACAACAAATCAGTCCTCACACACACACTCAGTCACAGTCTCATGCTTATAGTCAGTCCCTCACTGCCTAACCTACAGTCTCATGCTTATAGTCTGTCACAGCAATAACAACAACACAGAACTGAAACAAACATAGATACTGATCATAAACACAAAATTCAATCAAAACCCTAATTCTAGTAGCAATCAATCTCAAATTTGACAACGATCTACCTGGTTGAGCCATTTCGTGCCTTTGTGAAATACCTGTTTGAGCCATTTCGTGCCTTTGTGAAATATTACCTGTTCGTTGGCACGAATCACAAGACATAATAAAGGCTCTAGCATCCTGTAGGATAGTGGGCCAATAAAAACCCGATTCGACTATTCGAGGACCTTAAACATCGTCTTGGAAGGTCCAGCGTGACCTCCATACGTTGATGAATGGCAATGGTGAAGTACACCATAGACTTCCCATTCCGGAACATATTTCCTATAAAGACCATCTGCACACTCACGAAACAAGTTAGGATCATCCCAAAAGTATCGCTTAACATCATGCAAAAACTTCTTTTTCTACTGGTAAGTCAAATCAGAGGGTAAGACACCTCCTACAACATCATTAGCAAAATCAGCAAACCAAGGAGAATTTACACAAACTGCAAACAGATGTTCATCAGGAAAAGAATCATCGATGGGGGTCGAAATCTCCCCATCATCATACTGTATCCTCGATAAGTGGTCAGCTACCACATTCTCTGTTCCCTTTTTATCACGAATCTCAAGATTGAACTCTTGGAGCAACAAAATCCACCGAATAAGCCTCGGTTTGGCTTCCTTCTTCCCATGTCGACTTAAGAGCTACATGGTCAGTGTAAACAACAACTTTCAAACCTACAAGGTAAGCACGAAATTTATCTAATGCATAAACAATAGCAAGCAATTCCTTTTCCGTGGTGGCATAGTTGACTTGAGCTTCTTCCAAGGTCTTATTAGCATAGTAAATAGCATGTAGGACCTTGTCCCCCCTTTGATCTAAAACTGCACCAACTGCAAAATCACTAGCATCACACATTATCTCAAAAGGTAAATTCCAATCGGAAGATTGTATGATAGGTGCTGAAATTAATGCATTTTTTATCATATTAAAGGACTCAAGACATTCATCGGTGAATTTAAACTAAGCATCTTTCAGAAGCAATTGGGTTAGTGGTTTCGCAATTTTAGAAAAATCCTTAATAAACCTGCGATAAAAGCTAGCATGACCCAAAAAGCTTCTTACCCCTTTAACATTCACCGGAGGTGGCAATTGCTCAATTACCTGTATTTTCGCCTTATCCACCTCAATACCTCGCTCGGACACCAAATGTCCGAATACCACCCCTTCATTAACCATGAAGTGGCATTTTTCCCGGTTTAAGACCAAATTCACCTACTCACATCTTTCGAGAACTTTAGTCAAGCTAGTTAAACAGGATTCAAAATCAGAACCACAGACACTAAAATCATCCATGAAGACTTCCATAATAGACTCTATGAACTCAGAAAAGATGCTCATCATGCAACGTTGAAAAGTAGCTGGTGCATTACATAAACTGAAAGGCATTCTACGATATGCAAAAGTACCATAAGGACATGTAAAGGTGGTTTTCTCTCTATCATCAGGATGGATGGGAATCTGAAAGAAACCCGAATATCCATCAAGGTAACAGAAATACTTATTCTTAGCTGACCTTTCCAACATTTGATCAGTAAAAGGGAGAGGGAAATGATCCTTTTTAGTTGCAACATTCAATTTTCTATAACCAATACACATTCTCCATCCTGTAACAACTCTAGTAGGAATCAATTCATTCTTATCATTACGAACAACAGTTTTTCCCCCCTGCTTAGGGACTACCTGGACGGGACTTACCCACTGGGAATCAGGCACCGAGTAAATGATACCTGCATCTAGAAGTTTAAGAACTTCTTTCTTCACCACCTCCTGCATGTTAGGATTCAAACGACGTTGACCCTGTATACCAGGCTTACGACCCTCCTCTAAATGAATTCTATGCATACAAAAATCAGGACTGATACCAGTCAAATCATCAACAGTATAACCAATATCCTTCTTATGAGACCTAAGCACATACAAAAGCTTATCAAGTTGACTATCAGTAAGAGAAGCACTGACAATGACTGGATACAACTCCTTATCATCTAGAAAAGCATATTTCAAGTTAGAGGGGAGGGGTTTCATCTCTGGTTGGGTTACCTCCTTGACTAAACAAACCTCTTGAGGTAACTCAACAAATTTCTAGCTCTCCTCTAGATTCAATTCCTCACCAGTAAGATCCTGGACAAAACTATCGGCATCAGTTGTACCTTCACCTGCACAAACATCAAGACAAACAACGGCGTCCAGAAGATCCTTTGTAGTGGATCGAGGCATATCATCAATAAAAATCTCATCAATGACATCAATAACATAGCATGACTGTTCCATCATAGGACTCTTAAGAGCAGCATTAAGATTAAAGGTGACTTTATCATCCCCTACAGAAATAGTCAAACTACCATTTTTGACATCAATAACTGCACTTGCAGTGTGTAAGAATGGTCTACCAAGTATAATAGCAATATGAGCATCCTCATCCATGTCTAACACAACAAAATCAACAGGAATAAAGAATTTCCCGACTCTCACCGGGACATCCTCTAAAATACCTTTAGGGTACTTCACTGTCCTATCTGCCATCTGCAAGGTGATTTTAGTAACATTCAAAGCACCCATATCAAGCTCTTTGCAAATAGACAAGGGCATGACACTAACAGTGGCCCCTAAATCACATAAAGCTTTATCGATAAACAATGGGCCAATGTCACAAGGAATAGAAAAACTTCCCTGGTCTTTCAGCTTAGGTGGTGACTTGTTTTACAATATGGCACTGCACTCCTCCGTAAGTGCTACGGTCTCCACCACATTCAACTCGTGTTTCCTGCTCAAAATATCTTTCAAAAATTTAGTGTAAGTAGGAATTTGAGTTATCAAATTAGTAAAAGGAACAATAACCTGCAAATTCTTCACAATATCTAAAAATTTACTGAAATGATTATCATTCTTACTCCTGGTCACCCTGTTCGGAAAGGGCAACCTAACCTGTGACCTCAGAATCATATCAATCGATGTGCCATCTACCTTTTCCTTAGGTGCTTTAGCCTCCTTAACTGGAACTGTCTCTAAATCTTCAATTACCACATCACTGGTCTTCTTAGCTCCACCTGCAACATCAGAATTAACATCATCATTAGGCATTGTCGGACCCTCATAAGCAGTTCCACTCCTCAAAGTAATGGCATTGACATGGTCCCTCGGGGGATTCTGTGATGCCTGTGACACTAGAGGTGTAGGTTGTGATGGAAGGTGGCCTGGTTGCCTTTGAGCAGTAGATTTTGCAATCCGAGCGATCTGAGTCTCCAGGTGCTTGTTGTGAGCTTGCATTGCCTCCATATATTTTTGCATCTGCAACATCATATTCTTCATCTCTGAAATTTCACCACTAGGTTGAGCCGGCAATGGTGGTGCTGATAGTGGTGGCCTGTTGAAAAACCTGGTGGGTGTGGTGGTACATATCTCTGCATCTGCTGGTGTGCCTGCTGAGGTGGTATAGTTTGCTGAGGATTCTGCACATTGCTACTGTTCTTGTAGGAAAAGTATGGATGATCCTTCCAGCCCCGATTATATGTATTGGAAAATGGATTGTTCTTGTAGGCTTGAAAGGCACACACTTGCTCTACTGAACTGGTACATGACTGGGAACTATAACCGAATAAACCACAGGAATCACAGAAAGGGTCAGTGCATCCCAAAAGTGCAGCTACAAGTGATGATGGAGGAGCTGTAGTACCAATCTTATCAAGCTTCTGACTTATGGCATTGATCTGTGCAGCTAAACTCTCATACTTATCATCAACTACATGTTTTCCATCCTTCTTGCAATGCCTTCTAAGGTTACCAAACGGTGAATTATGAGTAGCAATTTCATCAATGAGTTCATATGCAGCATTGACCTCCTGGTTCATGAATCGACCATTAGCAGCAGAATCTAACAAAGCTCTACTCTCATTACCCAAACCATTGTAGAATGATTGAACGAAAAACCACTTCTCAAGCCCATGATGAGGACACATTCTCAATAACTCCTTGAACCTCCCAAGCATCATAAAGTGACTCATCTGTCTCCTGATTAAAGTTAGTAATTTGACTCCTCAATAAAGCAGTTCTCTGTGGTGGATAGTACTTCCTCTGAAAAGCAAGAGCCAAGTCCTCCCAACAAGTAATTGTGGCCATATTAAGATCATTCAACCAGGTTCTAGCCTTGTCCTTTAATTTAAATGGGAACATTGTCCTTCTAATGTAATCCTTGGAAACATTCATTTGCTTGATGGTATCACAGTATTGAAGGAAATTCTGCATATGTAAAATCGGATCCTCCTTCAATGTCCCTGAAAACTGATTTCGTTCAACCATATTCACAAGAGCCGGTTTCGGTTCAAAATTAGCAGCATCGGTATCGGGTACTGAATAACCTCCAGCCATAGACTCCGTACTAGGCAAGGAATAGTCTCTCAATGAACGGGCCGCAGGTGGCGGTGGTGGAGGTGGTGGTCCTCTACCCTGTCCTTCTCCTTCGGCAGCCATTTCGACCTCTAAATAACCTTCAAACAACGGGTTGAAGGTGGACTCGAAAAACTGAGACAAATCAGAAACAATTTCCTCAACAGATCGGGGAAGAAATATTCGGCGTCTACTACGTCACAACCGCTTCAGAAATACTTGCTCGGGCTCAAGGAAAATAAAAATATCAGGCTCGTGGTCGTTTTGCATAAACATGTAAACCTGCACAAAATGGAAACTCCGAGCAAAAAAAAGAAACTGCCCCAAAGAACCGAATAGTTCTTTGAGACTAAGAAAAATAAAAAGAAAACAGTATAAACCTGACTAACAAAATTAAAAATTGCCTCCCCGGCAACGGCGCCAAAATTTGAAGAGGCTATCGCACACCTATCAAAAATAAACCAAACAACTCTAACTAATGTAGCTAGGGAAGTAAGGATCGAATCCTCAGGGAAGCAATTGAACTCTATTACTTCTAGAAAGCTTAAACTGTGAAAAGGCCTTGGTTGAGAATTATCGATTAACTAATTGACTACCAATTAACTACAGGAAATGATGGTGATTAAAACTATTATTTAAGGTCTAGGGTTATTCGGGTCACCAAGAATCAACTAATGGATTCACCAACAAAGAACGTTCAATCTCACAATTATGTCAAATTAGGGCTCACTAATTCTCTCGAACTTAGACTCCCTCAAAACTCATCTAGCGGCTCTCGCTCATGCCTAGACTAATTCCGCCTACTATTCAGTGGTCTAATTGTGGTATTTTTACCTCTCGGCATCAAATTCGACAATTACCAAAATTACAACTAAATCTACGCACAATTCAATTGTAAACAAATAAGTCAATAATAGGAAATTGACTACTAATTGTGAAATTGAAACAATCTAAGTTAATTAGTCCATTAATTATTCAAGGTTTCCCTAACCCTATAAAACTAACTACTCACTCATGATCATAAAAACTAAAGCAATTGTAGAAAACAAAACAAAAGACATGATCATAATTAATGAATTAATCAACAATTATAAAACTAGAAGTAAAACAAGAAATTAGGGCATAAAAGATTAAAGAAACTAAAACTAAAAACATAAACTTAAACATAAACAAAAATTAAACATGAATTAAGGAGAATGGAATTAAGATTAAATTAAAACCTGAATTTGTATTGAATTGAATATTGAAAAGATCCACATTAATCACCTCTTTTTGAGAGAAAACTAAACTCAAACTAGGGTTCTTGAATAGTAAAGTGCGTAAATGAAAACCTAGGGAAAATTACATTAAGTACTAAGTTGAAGTTTCGTGAAAAACGAGCCAAAACTACGTAAAAATCACTGTGCCCGGCCGGCCGGCTGTGATGCACCCGAATCGGGCACAGTGCACCTGGACCGGGCATGCCGATCAGGAAGCCTTCGGGCTTCCGGCTTCGCTTGTAACTTCTAAAACTCGACTTCTATGCTTTTCTGAGGCTTCTAAGTTATGTCCTAGCTTCCTTTTAGCTTCTCCAACTGGTCTAGACTCTTACTAACTTGCCAAATGCTTGGGATACAGCAAAAACCGATACAAAAGCATCAATTCCTACAATAAACGTCAAAGTAAAGCAACCACACTAAAAGCAACCGAAGTTAGTAAAATAGGCTCAAAAGAGCCTTATTAGTGCCAAAAACCAACATGAAATGGGGGCAAAAGATGAATATAAAATGAACATATCAGTGGCAATCGCTCAATGACATCTACCTTATCTCTGTCGACTTCAATGCCCCTATAAGACACAGCATGTCCCAAAACTACACCTTGTTGAACCATAAAATGGCACTTTTCCCAGTTAAGAATAAGATTGACTTCTTGACATCTATGAAGCACCCTTTTCAAGTTTTGCAAACAATCATGAAAAGATGTTCCATAAACTGAGAAATCATCCATAAAGTCTTCCATAATGTTTTCAATCAAGCCTGAGAAAATTGCCATCATACACCTCTGGAAGGTGGCAGGAGCATTACATAATCCAAATGGCATCCTTCGATAAGAAAAGGTGCCCCATAAGGACAAGAGAAAGTAGTCTTTTCCTGGTCACTTGAATGAACTGGAATTTCGAAAAAGCCTGAATATCCATCCAAGTAACAGAAAAGAGAATACTTTGCCAACCTCTCTAATATCTGATCGATAAATGGGAGAGGGAAATGATCTTTTCAGTTGGCCTTTTTTAATTTTCTATAATCTATACACATGCGCCACCCTGTCACAGTTCTAGTGGAAATTTCTTCACCCTTATCATTCTTGACAACGATCATGCCTCCCATTTTGGGAACAACTTGTACTGGGCTAACCCACTTACTATCAGAGATAGGGTAGATTATACTAGCATCAAGTAACTTTAGAACCACTTTACTAAATACCTCCATCATATTTGGATTAAGTCGTCTTTGAGGTTCAATAGAAGAAGCATGATCGTCATCAAGAATAATCTTATGCATACAAAAAGAAGGGTTAATTCCTTTGATATCATCAATGTTGTAGCCTATAACATTTTTACATTTTCTCAAAACAGTAAGCAATTGCTCAATTTGTATGTCATCAAGCTCAGAATTAACAATAACAGGATATGTTTTATTTGGATCCAAATATGCACATTTCAAAGAAGGGGGAAGGGGCTTTAACTCTACCTCAAAAGGCGTAGTACTCTCCTTAAATCCTCCATGTGTCAACACCTCCTTGATGGGCTCAGCTTTAGGTAGTGAACGGGACTCCTCTAAACGCTTGTGTATGCCCTAGTCTCCCAATCCTCTTCATCAACACTTCCCATGAGAACTGTTTGCAATGAATCATCGAGATGCATATTTGAAGCTTCCGCTTCCATCACCTCATCTAGAGCATCCACTCTATAAGCAGTTTCTCCCGTAGAAGAAGCCTCCATGGAGCTTGTGAGATTGTGCTCCATCTTCTCATTACCCACCTCAAACGTAATCTTTCCATTCTTCATATCAATGATGGCATCAGCAGTGGCCAAGAAAGGTCTCCCAAGAATGATAGGGACCTGCGCATCCTCCTCCATCTCCATGACTACAAAGTCACATGGAATAAAGAACTTCCTAACACGAAGAGGAACGTCTTCAAGAATACCGAGTGGAAACTTCACAGTCCTATCAACTGTTATCGCAAAAATTTCTACCTATAATTCAGCTTGATTGTCAGCTATGCAGGTACTCAGCTAGCAGCTACAGCTTAGACACGGTCAAGACAAAGGGTCCGAGAATCAAGGAGTTAGAAGGAAAATATTCCAAGGAGCTTCTAGAAGAGGGAGGACGTGGAAGTTGGTTCAAAGATATTGAGGAGATCGTGCCTAAAGAATAGGATCCGCATTTCAAACTGGCTTGAATCTAGCCCATAATTAAAGCCAGGTGCATTCCCAAAGAGTAACCACCTTGAAGAAGAGATAACGGCTAGAAGCCTACGGTTATTCTATAAATAGGGGAGGAGAAAAAAGATACATACACAAGGCAATCACAAGAAAATCAATACTTTATCATTGTTCATTACTTGTACGCACAACTCTTATATTTTATTTACATTCTTTAAGCTAGACACTTAAGCAGCTATAAACTAGAACTATCTAGCTATCCAGTTAGTACTATACATTGTAACTGTAAACAATCCTATTAACTAGTGGGCTGGTGGACTCAAAGCCACCCGCGGTTTTTTACCCTAATTTAGGGGGGTTTTCCGCGTCACCTCATCTGGTGTCTCCCCCCCTCTCATCTTTACATAGTTTCTTTCTCCATCAAAACGAACAAAGTTAGTAATTATTTAGCTATAGTCGGAACCAGCTAAGGTTTGCTAGCTAGAGCAGATTTTAGCATAAACAATTTGGCGCCCACCGTGGGGTTGTAGCTAGATAATCCACTTATTCAAATACATTCAGTCACCTTGAGATAGCAAAAATATCCCACCCTATGGCATCCGAAGTATCTCAGAAAGCTATGGAAGAAATGAGGCAGGCATTGGAGAAGACCCGAGCCGAGCTGGAAAAAAATAAAGGAAGATAGCAAGAAAGCAGCTATAGAGTCACAATCGACTATGGACAACCTCAAGAAGGAATTAGAATCCGTAAAGAGTAATAAATCCCGGAAGAGGTACACAAGCGACATCTCCAGCATGGCGAACCTGGATCAAAGCGATAGCGAGTATAGCACGTCCGATGAAGAAGAGGAACCCGGAGAGGAGCAAGACGATCAGCGCGAAAAGAAACCCGCTAAGGAGATGGCACTCCTACGGCAACAAAACTGGAAGCTGTACCAGCTACTATCCAAGCTGTCGGGAGCCCCAATCCCCGTAGCTACAGAGGTCAAGCGCAGCTATGCCTTGTCACCATTCGTTGAGGAGGTGGCCAGAGTAAAAGTGCCAAAGAAGCTGAACATCCCGACGTTCACCAAACTATACGATGGAACGACAGACCCAGTGGATCACGTCTCCCAATACAAGCAGAAGATGATGCCGCTACCTATCCCTGATGAAGTAGTGGAAGCTACCTTGTGCAAATTGTTCGGAGCAACCCTCACAGGTCCCGCATTACAATGGCTGATGAATCTGAAGCCGGGAACCATAGAAGATTTCTCCAGCTTGGCTAACAGGTTTTACTAGCAATTCGCAAGTAGCCGCGCCATGAAGAAGTAATCTAGCGACCTCTACAGGATAGTGTAGAGACCCAATGAAGCTGTTAGGTCCTCTTATTCAACAGGGAAATGATAGCCATACCCGACCTAGACTCTTCCACAGCCATTGAAGCCTTGAGGCGAGGGCTTCCGTACAGGTCCAGGTTATACGAAGAGCTAACCAGGTACCCTTGCTCCACCTTCGACAAACTGCAAACCAGAGCACTAGCTGAAGTCAGAATGGAAGAAGACGAAGCTTCCTGGAGGCCAGCCTATGACGACCGCAAGATAACTAGCCAGCGGCGCAGCAACTGGAGACACCAACCATATCCTAAACGTGAATCTATTAATAACATCTACCCTTCTTCTTCCTCGCGGGTAACAGGTTATGGATATGGAGCTAGCAGCTATCCCAACATCGAGTCATACTGCTTCAACGTGGATATCGGCGGTGTGATAAATGCCCCGCACAAGCTAGGAGAAGCCGTGCGCTGGCCAAAGAGAACCGACGAGCCAGATAGCTTAAAAGACAAGACGAAGTGGTGCAGCTATCATAATGACCTTGGGCACAACACGGAGGAATGCTTCCAGCTCAGAAAACAGGTAGCCTACCTGTTAAAGAAAGGGTACCTGAACCACCTGCTAGGTAAGAAGGGTGGATCGCAAGAAGAAACCCAGAAGCCAAGACCGCCCCCACCACCTACTACGTCAAAGGTAATTAACTTAATATCAGGTGGATCTGAAATTTGCAGACTAACCTACTCTGCTGCAAAGCGTTTTGCTAGAGATGGGACAGGGACTCCAAGCAAGCTGGACAGCTTGAAATGAGAGGAAGAAAGGAAGCTAAAGAACATGACCATTTCCTTTGAAGGAGGTGAGCTAGAAGAAGAATATCATCATGATGGCTTAGTAATCTCCTTACAAATCAGTAACTGCCTCATCAAGAAAGTGATGGTAGATAACGGCAGCTCAACCAACATAACCTTTAAGAGCGCAATGAAAGATATGGGACTGATAGACGCTGACATCACCAAGACTCCTAAAGTGTTGGTAGGGTTCAGCGGAGAAACCAAGCATACAGAAGGGGAAATCAACCTAACAACCTGGGCAGAAGGCGTAAACATGACAAGCAGGTTCAACGTGGTAGATTATCCCTCCGCGACGTCATCTTGTGGACACCTTGGATCCACAAGATGAAACCTGTACCATCTACATACCACCAAGCACTAAAATTCACTTCACCATGGAGGGTCCTAACAATAGTAGGGGACAAAAAGATAGCGAGAGATTGCTACAAAAGGACGTTGAAACCAAAGCTGGCAAACATCTAGCAATTACAGGAAGGGTTAGCGCCAGTAGGACCTAGCGAACTACAGCTAGATGAAGTGGCGCTCGATCCATCCAAGCCGGAGCAAGTGGTCCAGCTAGGAGCCAGCCTAAACGAAGGCCAGAAAAGGAGAATCTTAGACTTCCTAAGAGAGAACGCAGATTGTTTCGCATGGTCCCACGAAAACATGGTAGGTATAGACCCAGAAGTCATCACACACAAGCTGAACGTGGATCCAGCTATGAAGCCAATAAAGCAGAAAAGGAGGAAATTCGCACCTGAAAGAAACCAAATAATCAACGATGAGGTACAAAAGCTTTTAGAAGCTGGGAAGGTAAAAGAAGTGAAGTATCCCGATTGGCTAGCTAACGTAGTGGTGGTCAGCAAAAAGAATGGTAAATGGAGAGTTTGTATCGACTTTACAGATTTAAATAAGGCATGCCCGAAGGACCTCTTCCCCCTACAACATATACATACTATGCTAGACGCAACAGCAGGACACGAGATGCTCACCTTCCGGGATGCCTATTCTGGGTAAAATCAAATACTAATGCACCCAGAAGATCAAGAGAAGACGGCCTTCATGACAGACAAAAGAATATATTGCTATAAGGTCATGCCCTTTGGATTGAAGAACGTTGGAGCTACCTATCAAAGGCTGGTTAACAAAATGTTTGAAGACCAGCTAGGAGATACAATGGAGGTATACATAGATGACATGCTGGTAAAGTCCAAGAAAGCTGAAGATCATATAGACCACCTAAGGCAAACTTTCGAGGTACTAAGAAAATACAGCATGAGACTCAACACTTCAAAATGCTCGTTCGGAGTAGCTGCAGGTAAGTTTCTAAGTTACATAGTAACCCAAAGAGGCATCGAAGCATGCCCCGACCAGGTAAGAGCTATAATATATATACAATCACCTAGAAATTTAAAAGAGGTTCAAAAGCTAACTGGCAGGGTAGCTGCATTAAACCGCTTTATTTCGAGGCCATCTGACAAATGTCATTTATTTTATAACGTCTTAAGAAAAAACGAAGGTTTTAAATGGACAGATGACCACAAAAATGCTTTAGAAGAATTAAAGCGGTACCTAATGTCGCCACCCCTACTACCTAAAGCTCAAGCTGGATAGTGCTTACAACTATACCTAGCCGTCAGCGGTAAAGTTGTAAGCGCGGTCCTAGCAAGGGAAGCTGACAACCAGCAACTCCCCATCTACTACGTAAGCAAGTCACTCTTAGATGCCGAGACTAGATACTCTTCATTGGAAAAACTTGTTTTAGCTCTAGTAACGGCATCTAGGAAGCTCAGACACTATTTCGAGTCTTATCCTATACTAGTCATGACTAATTATCCTATTAAGGCTGCGTTAAAAAGGTCGGAGTTATCTGGCAGAACGGCAAAGTGGGCAATCACATTGAGCAGCTACGACATATGATATCATCCAAGAACTGCAATCAAGTCCCAAGCGCTAGCAGATTTTGTGGCTGACTTTCGTCCTAACCTAGAACAAGCTGCACAATTGGAAATGAAGGAAGTCAACCAAGTACAAAACAACCAGGTATGGAAGATGTTTGTAGACGGCTCTGCAGGGTTAAGAATAGTACTAAAGTCGCCACAAGGGGGAAGGATAGTACGATCCATCGCTTGCGACTTTAAAGCAACAAACAATGATGCTGAATTCGAGGCGTTGATTGCAGGAATGATAATGACTAAAGACTTAGGGGCAACAGGTTTGAGGTGTACAGTGACAGCTTGCTTATAGTCAGCCAAGTCACAGGGGAATTCACAGCTAAAGACTCCAAAATGACCAGCTACCTAGAGCTAGCCAAGCAAACATCAGCTCACTTTACCCCCTTCAAAATCACTCAAATACCGAGAGATCAGAACACCCAAGTTGATGCCTTAGCTAATCTGGGATCGGGCCTGAGGAAGAGCAACTTGACGTCTATACCCATAATTCACCTAGCTGGCCCCACTATAAACAAAAACATAAATCAGCTAGTACTCACCACGACCAACCAAGAAGTGGCCACCAACAACCAATCATGGACCAAACCACTCTATGACTATCTGCAGCATGACATCTTGTCGGAAGACAAGCCAGAAGCCAGAAAGATTAGGTTCAAGGCATCCAGGTACCAGCTCGTCCAAGGAATACTGTTCAAGATGTCAGCTAGAGGAATACTCCAAAGATGCTTGGAAAAGGAAGAATGGCAGAAGCAACTAAAGGAGTCCCACGACGGCCAATAAGGATTGCACATAGCTGGAAGGTCACTAGCAAACAGAATCCTTAGCTACGGATACTATTGGCCGACCGTCAGACAAGACGGAGAAAAATATGTAGCTAGATGCGACAGCTGCCAAAGGCATGCTGGCATGTCTCACAAACCCTCCGAAGTTTTGCACCCAACACTAACGCCATGGCCTTTCATGAAATGGGGAATGGATATCGTAGGAAAACTACCACCAGCTCCAGGTCAGAAGGTATTCATGCTAGCACTAACAGACTACTTCTCCAAATGGATCGAAGCAGATGCCTACCAGCAGGTAAGGGACACGGAAGTAGTCTCCTTTATCTGGAACAACATAATATGCAGGTTCGGGGTTCCATCCGAGATCGTGTGTGACAACGGGTCCCAGTTTATAAGTGACAAAACAAGAGAATTCTGCAGCGAATGGAATATCGCCCTAACTATGTCAACCCCTAGGTACCCGAAAACAAACGGGCAAGCCGAATCCAGCAACAAGTCAATAATCAATGGGATCAAGAAGAGATTAGAAGCTAAGAAAGGGAGATGGGCGGAAGAACTACCTAGGATCTTGTGGGCCAATAGGACTACACCTAGGGCAGCCACAGGACAAACGCCCTTCTCCTTAGTGTATGGATGTGAAGCCGTGCTACCTGCTGAGATAGCCACACCAACGGCCAGATACGGACTAATGACGCAAGAAGCAAACAAGGTAGAACTAGCTAACAATCTAGAAACCTTAGAAGAGCTAAGAGACAACACACTCATCAGAATGGCCGTTCAACATAATATAGTAGCTAGAAGCTTCAACAAAAACGTAAAAGCATGGACATTTCAGCTAGGAGATTGGGTATTACGGAAAGTTTTTGCCAACACCAGAGAAAAGAATGCTGGAAAGTTAGCTGCGCAATGGGAAGGACCATATCAAATCATCAAAGTCATAGGCAATGGTGCTTACAGGTTAGCTACAACACAAGGAAAAGAAGTGCCTAAAAGCTGGAATGCATCCAACCTGAAGGTGTACCGCTTCTAGATTAGATCAAAAGCACGACTTAGCTAGTAAGTAAGCCAAGCTAACACAACTATCCTAGCCCTGATTTTGTTCGCTACAAAGTCATTGAAAGATTAACTTTAAATAGTTGGTGGAAACACCAACAACCACAACTAACAATTGTTTCAACTTAGACAGGCCACCAGGGAGTCCAGATACTCCATGCAGAGTAGCAACTAAGGCCCAGACGCTACTCAACGATATAACGCTATCAAAGGGGAAGTGGACATTGGCTGGAAGCTGCCCAGCAACCTGAACACACAGTCAAGTCGCCCCCAGATGGCCAACGAAATAACCTCACCACTTACCCAACACAAGGTATGCATACAATTTAACTTAAAGCTAGCTAGCAAACACGAATATGCACACAACGATTTCAAACCACAATACCATATGCAAAATAGCAGAATCATAATAAACATTCCAAATAAAGAAGTACGGAATTAATACAAATTTAAAAAAGGCCCTAAGACGATTGCCTGATAAAACATAATAATTAAAAAAGACAATCTAGAACACAAAAGCAGAGTTGATCCTAAGCTTCTTCATCAGCTGCCTCTAGAACTCCTCCTGCTTGACCTTCATCAGGAGGAAGGACAGCTACAGGGGCAGGAGTCTCCCCCACAGTAGCTTCCTCCCCCTCACCTGCCAAGCTGGCAGCATCACCGAGAGGGGCAGCAGAAACCGGTTCAGAGGAAGCAGGAAGGAGGTCAGCCAAGCTACAAAAATGCTCCAAGTATTCGTCCACCACGGCTCGGAAAACTTCAGTTGTAGCTCCCTTATGATAGACTTCATAAGCTATCATAGCTCTTCCCCTCGTAAGGGAAAAGGCAGCTACATCCTTACTCTCCTCCTTTAGGTCCTCCAGCTCCTGCTCCAGCTTCTTTTTCTTGTTCAGCAACCCCTCATTTTTGCCCTCCAACTCCTTCTCCCTCTCCTCTGGTATACACCTGAAGTCCTCCTCCAGCTTGGACTTTAGCTCTGCTTGCTGCGTCTTGAAGAGCTCGTTCTCCGCCGTCAGCTTTTTACCTTAAGTAGCGCCTGGTCATGCTTAGCAGTAAAACCCTTCACTAAGTTCTTAGCAGCTAGGACGTCTTGGAGAGCCTGCGTGAGACTAAGTTCGGAAAAGCAAGTAATAGAAAGCATACACACAAAACTTACTTGGGAAGCATCTAACTTGGAGGGAGTGGCCAGCTGCGTGGCCCAGCACAGCCTCAGGAGACAGATTGCTAAGGTGCTGCCTAGAAGCTGGGAACAACAGCTTCTCGACCTGAGGCCCTATCCCTTCCTCTACACCTTCCTTAGCCAGGAAGGTAGGAGGAAAGGATAGCTCCAGGTCATCCACCGGAACAGGATCGGACGACCTAGGGAACTTAGAAGGAGGAGGCATAATAGTCGCAGCTTCCACAGGCCTCGAACCTGTGTTCGCAGAGCTAGTGGTGCCACTGCTGGCAGTCTTCCTCTTTGAAACCCTCCTCTTAGCCTCCTCAAAAGACATTTCCTTATAGGAAACATGACCAAGTCAGTGTTAAAATTAATACCAAACAAAAACCGAACAACCACTAGAAACACAACTGCTAGCAAGCAAGAAGGAACTCTTACCAGACGACATAGCTGGAGCGGTGGTTGCAGGTTCTTTGGCAGCTTCAAAAGTCCTTTCTTCGATAGGGTGACTTAGGAATTCCCTAATAGGTAAACTTTCCGTGATTAGGGGAGGAGTAGAGTCAACTGCAAAAGAAAGCAAGTAAGAACCAGATTAATAAAAGTGCTAAAAGCTAAGCAAAGAAACGGTACTAATACCTGTAGCATTCCATCCACCAACTAGCCACTTTCCCTCTTCGCCGAGAGAGGACTTCTCCGCAAAGAAATACTTACTCTTCCAACCCTTATCCGGCACCCCCTCATCATCTACTAGCTTGTTCCCAGCTAACCTGACCTTCAAGGTAACATACCCAGGGCCTACCTTCCTAATAGAATATACACCTAATAAATCATCTAAATTAAAATCTAGCTCCCACTTATCGCTTTTTTCCTCAATCACCTTGCAAATCCTCTAAAAAGAAGGTTGTAACTGTCCCGATCTTAGACTTAGACGCTCTAAAACTGACCTAACCAACCCGGCCAAAGGGAAGGAGAACCCAATTGTGAAGGGGTACTCGAAAAAACATACGTGGTCAGGGGGGCAGGTTTCAGGTCGTTGGCTGGAGGTAGGGATCACTATCCTAGCTGACTCAGGGAAGAGACCCATCATAGCAATTTGTTGTAGACGTTCCTCTGTTATCGCACTCACTATGTCATCGTTAGCTCTACCCATGATCGCTAAACTAAAACTAAGCAAAGGAAGGAGGAAGCAAAATAAAGA
The DNA here is from genome assembly GCA_016808085.1 of Suaeda aralocaspica. Taxonomy (NCBI): domain Eukaryota; kingdom Viridiplantae; phylum Streptophyta; class Magnoliopsida; order Caryophyllales; family Amaranthaceae; genus Suaeda; species Suaeda aralocaspica. The sequence continues at coordinate 613,360 of PYUH01000001.1, forward strand.
GAGGAGGAAAATATCTCAATACCTGAATAAGCTAAAGTTGCCTGGACGTTCGCAAAATCACAAAGAACTAAAATCGAGTTTTTTTAATTCTCTTCCTAAAAGAAATTAACAAAAGTGAAGAAGAAGAATGGAAGAGGTGTATTATAGGAAGAGGAGAAGGGCATAACGGTTAGTTTTCTTAACTGCCAAATCTTTTCATATCTTTCTTTTATTTATTTTCAGAAACTAATTATTACTTTTGATTATAATCGTTTGCTTCTCGGAAACTATGACGACCCCCAACGGTAACTTGCAAGCCGGTAGCTGGGCGCTCCCAGCTTACAAGTTAGGGGCAAATTGTTATGGCAAAAAATTCTACCTATAATCCAACTTGATTGTCAGCTATGCAGGTACTCAGCTAGCAGCTACAGCTTAGACACGGTCAAGATAATGGGTCCGAGAATCAAGGAGTTAGAAGGAAAATATTCCGAGGAGCTTCTAGAAGAGGGAGGACGTGGAAGTTGGTTCAAAGATATTGAGGAGATCGTGCCTAAAGAATAGGATCCGCATTTCAAACTGGCTTGAATCTAGCCCATAAATAAAGCCAGGTGCATTCCCAAAGAGTAACCACCTTGAAGAAGAGATAACGGCTAGAAGCCTACGGTTATTCTATAAATAGGGGAGGAGAAAAAAGATACATACACAAGGCAATCACAAGAAAATCAATACTTTATCATTGTTCATTACTTGTACGCACAACTCTTATATTTTATTTACATTCTTTAAGCTAGACACTTAAGCAGCTATAAACTAGAACTATCTAGCTATCCAGCTAGTATTACATTGTAACTTTAAACAATCCTATTAACTAGTGGACTGGTGGACTCAAAGCCACTTGTGGTTTTTTACCCTGATTTAGGGGGGTTTTCAGCGTCACCTCATCTGGTGTCTCCCCCACTCCCGTCTTTACATTTTCTTTCTGCATCAAAACGAACAAAGTTAGTTATTATTTAGCTATAGCCGGAACCAGCTAAGGTTTGCTAGCTAGAGCAGATTCTAGCATAAACATCTGCCATTTGTAAAGAGATGCGCGTGGGCTTTAGTTCACCCATATGAAGCTTCTCGCAAATAGACAAGGGCATTAGCTTAAAACTTGCCCCAAGATCACAAAGAGCCTTTTTGACCTCAATATCACCAAGCTTGACAGGAATGGAATAACTTCTGGTTGTCTCCAAGCTTCTTTGGAAGCTTATTTTGCAAGATTTCACTACATTCCGCCGTGAGTGAGACAGTTGCATTTTCCTCTATCTTCCTCTTGTTTGAGAGCATATCTTTCAAGAACTTTGCATAAGAGGGAATTTCTGAGATAGCATCCAAGAATGGTATGTTTATGTGCAACTTTTTCAAAATATCAAGAAACTTCCCATATTTCTTCTATAGCTTCTCTTGTGCCAACCTTTGTGGGAATGGAACTGGTGGCCTATATGGCTCAATGGGAATAGGACTAGGTTCCTTTTTCTCTTCCTCTTCGATTTCATTCTCTACCACCTTTTCAATTTCAAATGCTTCATTCACTTGCTTGTTTGGTGGCTCCTTAATGGGAGGATCTTGTAGCTCTTTTCCACTCCTCAAAGTAACCGCATTGATTTGACCCTTGGGTGGTTGCTCAGTATTGCCTGGAAATTGGCCCGTAGGCCTTGAAGATTGACCTACTTGTTGAGCAAGTTGACTTACTTGACTTTCAAAGAGTTTTTGCGAAGTCTTTAATTCTTGGAGGCTTTGGAGCTCATTATGAATCTCCGCATCACGTTTTTCTTGTTGACTAAGGAAGTTCTCCATCATGACCTCTAAGTTGCTGTTTTGTTGGACTGGAGGAGGTTGAGGATTGACATTTTGGGATGGTTGATTGAATGGTGCTCTAGCTTGGAAACCTGGCGGTGCATTGAAATTGTTGCGAGGTGGAGGTGGATTCAGTTGTGCTTGAGTGTTCTTGTATGAGAATGCAGGATTATGCTTCCACCCCTCATTATATGTGTTAGAATAAGGATCAAACAACCGTCTTGGATTGGAATTATAAAGAGCATTGGCTTGCTCAATAGACATCCCATCGTTGTTGACTTGACATTGATTAGCGACATGACCTTATACTCCACACATTTGACATGTGACTGCCATAGAGGTTACAACTTGCAATTGACCAAACTTGTGAGAAAGTGCCTTCACAATACTAGCCAAAGAGGTTAGTGCATCAACATCATATTTTTCTCCCTTCTTTGAACTATTTCGGCCACTTGGATGATAGTTGTCATTGGCCGCCATTTTTTCAATTAACTTCTTTGCTTCATTTGGATTCTTAGTCATAAGGGAACCGCCTGAAGCAGCATCAATGCAGATACGAAACTGATGTGTCAAACCATTGTAGAAAGTTTGTATCAACATCCATTCGGGAATCCCGTGATGAGGACATTATCTTTGCAAGCGTAGAAACCTTCTCCATGCTTCATATAATGACTCATCATCAGATTGTTAAAAGGTTGCTAGCTCATTCCTTAACTTTGCGGTCTTTTCTTGCCCCAAAAAATTCACTAAGAATGCCTTGGCAAGTTTATCCCAAGTACCAAAGGTTCCAACACCTTCATCCTGCAACCACTCCCTTGATCTATCTCGAAGAGAGAATGGAAAGAGGCATAGTCGAATAGCATCCTCACTCACATTATTGATCTTCACTGTGTCACATTTCTCCAAGAAGCTTGCAATATGGCTTACAGGGCATTCAATGGCTAGCCCTGCAAATGAATCATTGGAGATGAATTGGATGAACTGAGGATTGAGCTCAAAATTTGCAGCGTTGACAGCAGGTCGAACAATACTAGATAGTGCACCGATTGTATTGTCTGGTACACCGTACTCCCAAAGTGATTTAGCACGTTCCTCATCCATTGCTTCTTGTGTAATCTGATTTCTTCTCCTTCTTCTTCTACCTCCTTGCCTATGTGTTGTAGCTTCGATTTCAAGGTCTATAGGAATCAGATTCTGTTGACCTGTTCGTCGAGTTTGCATGCAACAAGGAAAACTAGAAACAAAAGATCAAATAACAAAGGAATATAGCCGAAGCAACAAACTAAATAGAGGCTTAGCAAAAACAAATCAAAACTAACTAATTTAAACACCGTTAGTCCCCGGCAACGGCGCCAAAAATTTGGGAGGCGTGTCGCGCACCTAACAAAATAACCTAACTTTTCCTCCTAACTATGTAGTCGGGCAAGTAAGGGTCAAATCCCAAGAGACTAAATGGTTCAAAGTGGTCGATTTTGATTCTACTTTATACTAAGCAAGTAACAATTTAGAGTTGAGATTTGATCAAATATTCTAACACTAAACAAGACTAATGTAAATACAATGATTAAATTCAAGGAAAAAAAAACCTAGAGTTAGGCACCACCACTAGCACAATTGACACAAGTAATTCATACCCCAATTTAATCGACTAATTGTTCAAGAGAAAAGGTAACCCTATAAAATACCACAAACCTCTCCTAAGTATCTATTGCTTCTTTAATTTTGCAATCAAGCCTACTCCCGTGGAATCATGCGAATCAAAGACTTTAATCACAAAACCCTAACTTTCTAACAATTCATTCTACCTACTCTCGTGGAGAATTTCATGTTCTTAATTGAAATATTCAAATTGATCAATACCTGATTCCCATTGTGATAAAGACAATGAATTCGTAACGATACCAATTATCCCTAATCTAGTATTGGCATAAGCACAATCAATTAGGCATGAACAATCAACAATTAAATTGGGGATTTTACAAAATTGCTCAAGAATCAATCATGGCTAGGGCTTGAGCCCTAGATTAATAAAACTACTCACACATAATTGTTAAATAAATAAAACAAAAATTAAAAGAAAGCATGATTAACAACAATAACAAGAGAATAGAGAAAAGAAGATATTACTTGAATTGATGAAATTGCCAAAACAATGTCAAAGAACCAAAGTTGAGAATGTGTGCCAAAAAACTAAGGAGAACTAAAAGCTTTTTCTAAAAAATGATATTGATGTATATATGTAGATGTTAGAATGAAAACTCCTCTAAGAAGCCTATTTAAATGCTAAGAATATGAGGAGTTGTCTACATCAAAGAAGAGGCCGCAACCGGGGTGTGGCACGTGATATTAGGCCGCAAGTAGGGTGTGGAGTAGGCTGATTTTTGCTTCAAAAATACTTCAAAAACAAGTGGCCACAACTAGGTTGTGGAAAACTAAGTCATTTCCACAACCATGTTGCGGTAGGTCTTCATGAGCAACTCTTTTTAAGCTTTTTACCATCATAAACGCCTTGATTTGTCCATTCTTTGATCAACATGAAATTAGCTCTACTTGCACCTCCAATAATCCTAAAAAAAAGCACCTAAAACCTACAAAAACAAAGCAAAATACACCCGAGAAGAGCAATAACAAAGTATGAAGCGTAATGGCTCAAGAAAAGGTTGAAACTATGGGAAAAGTAAGATAAAAACACACAAATTTAGCAAAGAAATATGAGTATAAAATGGTGTTATCACTCCTCTAACTCTTGAAGCTGCAACTTCCTATGCTCACCCGCTGCATCCATCTCCATATTACATCTCTTCACAGCCCAATACGCCTTATGTTCGAGTTCTACAGGGAGGTGGCAAGGTTTACCGAACACTAGCCTATATGGAGACATGCCAATAGGTGTCTTATAAGTTGTCCTGTATACCCACAGAGTGTCATTATGGCGAAGGCTCCAATCTTTCCTGTTTGGATTAACTGTCTTTTTCGAGTATTGACTTAATTTCTCTATTGGAAACTTTAGCCTGCCCATTTGTCTGTGGGTGATACGCCGTGGATACTTGGTGGAACACCTTGTACTTCGTTAACAACGCTCCGATGGTCTTGTTGCAAAAGTGTGTCCCCTTGTCATTTATCTAGCAAAAATGTTAGATTTCAAAAATTCTGCAACCACTTTAGAATCATCAGTACGAGTGGGTATAGCTTCCACCCATTTCGAAACATAATCAACAGCCAAAAGAATATATTGAAAACTAAAAGAAGAAGGAAAGGATCCCATAAAATCCATTCCCCAAACGTCAAATATTTCACATATTAAGATTGAGGTTTGGGGCATTTCGTTCCTAGGACCTAGTGTACCTGTCCGTTGGGAATTATCGCAAGTCTTACAAATCTCGTATGCATTCTTGAATATGGATAGCCAGTAGAATCTACTCTCTAAAACCTTGAGGGCAGTTCTCTTAGGTCCAAAGTGTCCTCAACAATCATAAGAATGACAAAAGGTTAGTATAGAAAGAAATTTAGAATCAGGTACACACCTTCTGATCAGCACAATACTTCCACAGGTATGGGTCATCCCAAATGTAATACTTTGTTGTGCTTCGCATCCAATCCTTTTGTGCTTTGGTGTAGTTAGCTGGAAACTTACTAGACACAAGGAAGTTCACTAAGTCAGCATACCATGGAGTGCCTGAGGTTATTGCATGTAGTTACTCATCAGGAAACTCCTCATTAATTAGGCCTTTATCTCTGTCAATCCCAACTAACCTGCTCAAAATGAACTGCAACACAATTGCCAGTACCTTTTTTGTCTCTAATTTCTATTTCAAATTCTTGGAGTAATAAAATCCAGCGAATTAGTCTATGTTTTGCTTCTTTTTTAGACAACCAATATTTTAACACTGCATGGTCAGTAAACACAACAATTTTAGTACCTAATAAATATGATCTAAATTTTTCTAAGGCAAAAATAATAGCCAATAGTTCCTTCTCAGTTGTGGTACAGTTGGCTTGGGCTTCATATAATGTTTTTGAAGCATAATAGATGGCATGGGGAATCCTCCCAAATTGCTACCCCAAAACAGCCCCTACAGCATGGTTGGGAGCGTCACACATCAGTTCAAATGGAAGTTCCCAGTTAGGTGGTTGTAAAACAGGTGTTGTGATCAACTTGTTCTTCAACTTGTCCAAAGCTTGCTTGCACTCATTGTCAAATGAAAATTCTACTTCATTTTAAAGAAGCCTGCATAGTGGTTGTGCAATCTGGGAGAATCCTTCAATAAATCTTCGATAGAAACCTTCATGGCCAAGAAAAGAGCGTACTTCCCGCACCGAGGCGGGGTAAGGCAAAGAAACAATAAGGTCTATTTTAGCTTTATCAACATTTATTCCATTAGCAGAGACAATATGGCCTAAAACTATACCTTGTTGAACCATAAAATGACATTTTTCGGAATTTAATACAAGGTTAGTTTCATGACATCGCTTAAGAACAAGAGTAAGGTGATCTAAACAACTATCAAATGTGTCCCCATGAACTGTGAATCATCCATGAATACTTCAATAAATTTCTCAAGATAATCTGAAAATACGCTTACCATACATCTTTGGAAAGTGGCAGGGGCGTTGCATAAGCCAAATCGCATGCGTCGGTAAGCAAAGGTAAAGTATGGACAGGTGAATGTGGTCTTTTCTTGGTCATCTGGATCAATACCGGCCAACCTGCATGTAGCCTGAATAACCATCAAGAAAACAATAATAAGCATGACCGGCAAGACGTTCAACCATTTCATCAATAAAAGGTAAGGGGAAATGGTCTTTTCTAGTCATTGAATTTAATTTCCTATAGTCTACACAAACTCTCCACCCATTTTGAACACGGGTGGGTACTAATTCTCCCTTATCATTTTCCACTACAGTGATTCCGGTCTTTTTCGAGACAACTTGCAAGGGACTGACCCAGGGGCTGTCCGAAATTGAGTATATAACCCCTACATCAAGCAATTTCAAAACTTCCTTCTTTACTACCTCCATCATAGGTGGATTGCGACGCCTTTGTACTTGTCTTACCGGTTTCTCCCACTCTTCTAATGAAATTCTATGCAATACATATAGAGGGGTTAATGCCTTTTATGTCTGCAGCAGTCCACCCTAAGGTTGTTTGATACTTTTTAAGAACCTGCACAAGTTTTTCCTCCTGCATCAAACTAAGGTTACTTGAAATTATAACAGGTAAGGTCTTATTTGCTCCCAAAAATGCATATTTGAGATGCTCTGGAAGTGGTTTTAGTTCCACTTCTGGTGGCTATATAACAGAAGGTAACAACCTGTTAGTAGTAATAGATAAGTCAAGATATTTAGTATTTTGCTTTTCAGATTTTCGTGGGAGAATTCCCAGAGAAAAGAAAGCCTCTCGGACATCAACTCCAAGCTCAAACATACCCTGCATGTTAGTATAATCTTCTTTCTCGATTGGATTATCAATCCAATTAATTATGAACAACACCAATATAAATCACAACTTCCTCATTCTTGCAAACTAATTAATCCACTACTAAATATATCTCCCTAACCTAAACTAATTTAGCCTAACATATTAAGAATTGGAATAACAGTAATAAGAATACATATTGAAACCATCAAAGCATCAAAATAAAGAAGACGAAGAAGAGTACTAACTTACTAATCTCCTGCCTAACTAATTAGAATTCTAATTGCACTAACCAAATTAAACTATAAACAAATCAAATTTCCACAAAATTCTACAGACATTACCCCCAATTTCCATTGCACCAGAACGCTACAACTACATTAAACAATTGAAAGAAACAAAAGACTATTATTACTACTAAACTGAAAATCGTAAACTGCTAGTACTGAAACAAATAAAATAGTTTTAACAGAGTGAATAATCTATTCTAACAAACCTCAGCATAAATCAATGGTAACATACGTTTATTGAGTTTTAATTCACTAAGGGTCCGTTTGGTAGGGCGTAAAACATTTTCAATGGAAAATGATTTTCATTGAAAATAGTTTTGCATGAAAAACAATTTTCATGGAAACAATTTTTCATTGTTTGGTTACATGTAAATTAATAGTGATGAAAATAGGGAAAATGTATGGGGTTGAAGGAGGTAGTGGGGAAAGAGTGTATAAGGGGATGGGAGGAAAATTGTTTTCCTTTCATTTATGCTACCAAACGGAGAATTGTTTAGGTTGTTCTGGTCTTCATTGTTTAGGTTGTATATTGTTTTAGTAGTTTTTAGAGAAAATGTTTTCCGCTCTACCAAACGGAGCCTGGCTACAACGAAGACCAGAACAACCGCATGTAGTTTGCCATCTTCGCTGCCGCTAATCGTGCCTCCAAAATTACAAATTTTTTTCTCTCCCCCCCCCCCC